>JAULCD010267202.1:0-10185 GCA_032361085.1 Calliostoma canaliculatum | reverse complement strand
CTTTTAAGGTAACTAGTGCAATGTTTTGTATGACATTAACAAACGTTCTCAAAACTTCCACGAAGCCTCTATTATCTCAGAACAGTACATCTGTATGCATCGATCATAGGAAAGTACATACTTCTAAAATATCTTTATTTTAATATGGTTCAAAGTTGTTTTATTCTTAATTTAATCGTAATGTACCAAACGCAACCACTGAGAGGATAGCGCTCAAACGTTATATGGGCATTTTGATATCCAGAAAAAATAAAGTTTTCAAAAATCACGATTTGTTTTCCTTTGCACGTGCCTTTGCGTGGAAACAATACAAAAGGCAATGGATTCTTTAGTTCATTACACATGCTACGAAGAAAACCCAAGACAAATGCCACGTTTAACAGCAGCAGAGCGAGAGAGAGCCATGTGAATGTCGCAAGTGGGGCATGACGACCTGCACACACTACATCTGCACAACAGGTTCATCACTATAGCGGTGACAGCGTTAGGTCACTATATCAGCAGGAACACAGTCATAAGACGACTTCGGGCGGCCGGTATCCGGCCTTATCGACCATTCCGTGGGATGACCTGGACTCTGAGGATCAAATCAACTGTTACCGTCTTCGTTGGGCAGGAAGATTGAGACGCTGGCAACGTCGTGAATGGTCAATAGTCATCTTTACCTACAAAAGTCGATTCAACCTCTTCCACGCTAACGGTAGAGCGAGAGTCTACCGACGGTAAGGCGAACGACTGGCTGCACCATGTTTTCAAGACGTTCAGCCCTTTGGCGGTGGGAGCGTTATGGTTTAGGGCGGCATTTGCGACGACTAGAAGACGGACTCCGCTACACCCAGACGTACATATGCTAAGTGTTTCAGCCACATGGGTTGATATTTTTAAACAAGATAACGCCAGACCCCACACCGCCAGGCTCACTATGGACTTTCTTGACCATCAGAACACTCAGTTTTGACCTTGGCCGTCACGCTCCCCTGACTTATCACCCGTTCTACCATAACCAGGGATAGATGCATACTCGATTCTGATTGGTCAATCAAAGTGACCAATTTTGGATTGAACCCCCTCTGTTTACTCTCATGTAAAATACTAAACCACCTTCCTCATACCATTTCATCAACTTTTTAATTGTCGAAATCATTTGTGACAAAATAATAATTAATTAGAATTACTATTAGTCTACTAATTTTCAGATTAGACTAAAGTGAGGTTACAATTTAAATAAAGTTTGCTCGTTCAAACGCCGCTCGCGAATTGATTTTCGTCGTAAGTTCACGGTTCAAATGATTTAAGGATGTTATGCGCTTCTATCCAAAAACTAAACAATATCTATATGAAACAGTATCTTCTCAAATGTATAATAAACGTTGTCTAATCACAAAGTGTACTTACATGACACATTTTATGGTAAATGAAATGTGTAACAAGGCACAACGGCCATGACACCTTCACTCAATGTCAAGGCCATCAAAACGTTACGTAACTCTTCCCTAAAAGTTTCACACCACAATAAAAAAAAATATGAGAAGATTTTATTGCAGCCTCAGTAAACACCTGATTAATGAAATAATATTTGAACGTCATCCATTTACGCGCATCCATGAAATGTTGGAGTTAGTCTCTTTTATATGAATTAAAAAAGAGCTGATACAATTTGATCACCGAATTTTTCAAAAATCCACAGTACCACGTGATCGAGTGAATGTTCTGACAGAATGACAACACAAGCTGTTATTAATTAGGGAATTAGATCACGGAAGGGTTCGTTTATGTGCTACATTATGGCTACAGTCCATGTTTATGAATATTTGCGAATGGAGAAAATAGTATTTAAATGAATATTTTAATCAAGAACAAGTAGTTGTGTTTTGTATTCATTATGTGTTTGTATATTTCATGCAAAATTTGAGCTATAATACCCCTCATAATGGGCGAGTTGATTTTGTGTTCCGCATTACGCAACAGCATACACGAAGCAAAAGAGTTCCGTCTAAAAATTCGTTATGGTAGAATGGAGATAAACCTGCTGTGTTTCCAAACCAGAGGGCTGGTATATATATTTGATACCTCTGAATTCGACATTTGAAACATTTAAAACTGACGTGTGTCAGAGTTGGAACCCCAAGTTATAGCCCGGTACCCCTAAAATGCTTAGTTAGTTGCGTCCCGGGGACTCCTAAATTTATACGTCGAGGTAAATCCCTATCACTTAATCAGTTCACAACTAAATATGCCCGAAAAGCAACTGATTATACTTACTTATTTATGTACTATAATTTAAGGTGCCTTTTTTAGACAGTTTACGGCCTCTTAAATACTCAGGGTTTGAGTGCCAAGATTTACATTTGTCCGCATCACTGTTGAACTTTTAATCTAAATAGTCTGTTGGAAAAATATATCTTGTGATAAACAATCGAGATATTCTATGAATATCAATTTAGGATTTTTTTAGTGTAAATACTAAGACGGTTATCAAGCAACTAAGGAAAAACTTTGCTTATGGATTGAACATTATATACATAATGATAATGCTTGACAACCGTATAAGAAACTATACCGAAACGTAACACATTGTAAATAAAGAAGTGTGTAATCCATAAGCAAAGTTTCTCCCCATAAGCAAGTACACAACCCCCTATGTTTTGCTTTCATTTCTCGTGGTCTACTTGCTTAACTATCAGAGGGTTAACATACATATTTGTTCATTGTCATAATTCCAGTTTCAAAAGGCTAATAAAATCTGTACTCTTTCAAACAATCTGTCACAGAATAGGCTTTTAAGAGCATTGTGTAATTGTAATTGTAGTTTACATCCAACCTAAATCAGGTCGGCACTCTATATTGTTATATATTGACTGTATCATCCACAGTTAATACTTCCAAATGTATACTAATATCAATAGTTCAAGATTTCTTTGATATACACTTCTAGTTTGTTCGTAAATTCATGACGTTTTAGGGAAATGCTTGCGTCTTCATCAGGTGAATGATATCACCATTCACCTGATGAAGAAGGAAGCATTTGCTCCGAAACGTCATGACCTTACGAACAAGCCAGAAGTTGACATCCAAACATTTTGAACTATGTACCATCACTATGTCCCTAAAATAGTTATATCATTGGGTTTATAACAAAGGTTTCTATAATATGATCTTGGCAATTCTTTACCAATATAATTACTGTGTGTGTAGTAGTAATAGTAGTAGTAGTAGTAGTAGTAGTAGTAGAAGTAGTAGTATCCGCCATTATACAACTTCAACAAACAGTCGAACGCTGCTGCCCACACCAAGTACATTGGTAGTTAAAAAACAAACCATTATGATTTTCGTGACCGTTTAACACGGTGACATTCTTCGTGACTTTTGACTAAATGAAACTGTGAAATGGCAGGGTCCAGTTTTACAAAGTACTCGTAAGGCTAAGACGTCTTAACTGTAATGCTCTGTCGTCCCAAGAGCGCTAAGTTGACATTTCAGACGTCCTAGCTTTGTGTCAACTTTGAGAAACGGAACCCCGGAATGTTCAGATAAAACTAGAGCATGTAATAAAAGATCACGAACATTTGTCAAGATGTCTGGTGCAGATGTTACTCCAGAGATCCACTGCAGTAATGATCCATAAGGGCGTTATTCTCTTAACGTGTTTAGTTTTGTCTCGTTTTTATTATTCGCAATTACACTAACAAATTGTATAGAAATTATTCAGCGGGTTTCTATTGGTTTCATGAGATTTCCTACGGAAGTCTCATCAAACCAATGGAAATTTGCTAAATAATTTCCCTACATTTTTTCAGTGTTATGTAAACAATGTAAACAATTTGTTTAAAATTTGTTAATTAAACGCATGTCAACTTTCATTGGCAGAAAAACTATAAACAAATGGGTGCTTGTTACAGTGTTAAGTAAACCGTTCATTTAAAATCTGTTAATAAAACGCATGTCAACTTTCATTCAGAAAAACTATAAACAAATGGGTGCTTGTTTCAGTGTTGTGTAAACCGTTCATTTAAAATCTGTTAAGGAAATGCATGTCAACTTTCATTGGTGGGAAAATTGTAAACAAATGGATGCTTGTTGTAAATTAAAGATACGGTGTTCTTCAGGAATGGCAGTTTACAACTATTTTACCATTCGAAAAAAAAAAAAAACCACTGACCCAGTCTGTAGTTTGCCATGTTGTGGGTTCGGACTTATGCACTCATGAATTTTTGTGTGTAAAACACTGCCAACACTATATAGTATATTGAACTTGCTGTGTTTTAAGGTGTTTGCCAACACTATACATAGTATATTGAACTTGCAGTGTTTTGAGGTGTTTGCCAACAAACAATTCAACATGCAACATGCAAACAGTAGGCAGTTCAAGCTACATTACATTTCATTTCATCTACAAACTATCTGTATTCATTCCAACTAATAGTATCACACTCGTTCAAAACACGGGCGACTGAACGTAAACTAATGATTACCACCAGTAAATTTATAACTCAGACAACTGTATAATTCAACAATCTCCCGTGACATTTAAGACAATGCAAATCTATCTCTTTTATGATAACAGTGCACATTTACTCGTCTACCTCGTCAATAACAAGGGTAAGGAGTGCAGTAATGACGATTTATTTCTGGCCTAATTTAAGGTTATCACATAAAACATAGTCCATATTACTTTTAACTTATATTACTTATGGCAATGCAGTGCAAACTAGATTAATACAAGTCTCACAAGCCATACTCAGAAGTAGTTTATTACATTGTACTAAACTATTATATTGGGACGTAATCTTGTCTTGCATTGTTTATTGCATTCAAATGCAAGTATTTGTAAGAAAATATTTTGATTATACAATCAATGTCAGGGTGGTAGTATTGTCATATTTACAATGAACCTAAAATATAGACTTTAATAATTCGAGTGCAAAGTGCTGAGTCGATTTTAGCCAATCTTAAAATTGTGACTACCTTGTGCTGTTGAACACCTATTCTTGATAATTTGTTTAAAAGATCTGTTGCAGGAGCTCTTTTAAAATTTTTATCAGATAATAGGTTTTTAACAGCAGATGGTAGTCACAGTTTTAAGTAATATTAAAATCAATTGGTACTCTAAGACTTAAAGAAGGAGCCATTTTTTTCTATGATCTCTTCCACTAAGTTAATTCAGTTAATCGACTCTAGTCAACATTTTAATAACATTTAACACCAAGTTTTAAACAGAACAATAAAAGGGAGCAAAGGAAAAAGAAAGGTCCTGTTAAACAAACGAGAGTGCAAATATAAGAAGTTAAGAGGTTTTGTAAATTGGTCCCAACAGAAAATAGCCCATACAGTAATAGATCAAGAACATTTGTCAAGATGTCTGGTGGAGATGTTCCTCTGGAAACTCATTGCAGTAACTGGCCAATAGAACGTTATTCCTGTTGTATCTCCAATATAATATCCGTTTTATACACCGTGTATCTGACGCTATAAATTAATGGTACACGTAAACAGTTTTTTATGTATGAAATGCAATTTAGTTTGCAAACGTAAAACAAGAACTGTACACATAAACACCACTACTCCATAATGTTTGAAATAATTAGTTGTTTGGAATACCCCGAATGCAATGTTTTCTTACATGTATACACAAATAAAAAGTATCGCAACTCCCATGCAATGAACAGTAACAACATGTAGGTTGGTTGGTATCAGTTTTATGTACATTTTATAATGTGAACAAAGGGTTTGGTGTGTTGGAATGACAGAGGAAGACATTAGTCTACAACGTTGATGTATTGAAACAGACACTACACCAGGAGTGGAACATGTTCACACAGGACAATATCAGATGAGTCATTATGTCAATGAGGTGGAGAGTTAAACAGGTAGTTCGAGCTGAAGGAGGTTACACAAAATACTGACATTTTGCACTTTCTAATGATTCTTAACAGGCATTTAGAAGTGTAGAGCATAAGTCTATAAAACGTTATGGATGTCAACTTCTTAGTTTGGGATAAGCACTAGTGCTTATGCCAAACTAAAAAGTTGACATCCATAAAGTTCTATAGACTTTCTGAGGATGACATGAATGCCAATTGACTTATGAATTCAGAGAGATCTGTTACAGCCATATTTTTTTTTGCATTGGATATTTTACAATGCTTTGGTCTTTTTGGTAACTCAACATAAACACATTATGATATTTATTGATAATTTGAGTTCAACGTTTTCTGTTCAATATGGGCTCTAACAAGAACACCATTGGTTTAAACACGTAATAAAGCGCATCACATCGAATCAATCACCAGCAGTATAATTAAATCGGGTTGTTACATACTTTTCCCCTGTACATAGTTAACCATTTGCCATTCATTTTAACGTCAACTAAAATATCTATATTTAACCAATTATCTCGGTGCTGACCTTATTCACACAATGACTTTCAACATAATTCATGTCAACGTGTTGTTCGTGAATTTACAACGTTTCACAATAAATCACCAAAAGGAGCAGGCATATTCCCCGAAACGTTGTGAATATAAAAACAATCCTGAAAATTCCTCTTTAATCTTAAATGTTCCTAAAATAATTTCTGTTTAACATCTTGTGTCAACGTAACCTGTCGTGACTGTTTCAGGTTAGGCGTCAGAAAACTAAATCAACATATGATGGACTAACACTGGTAGGGTGAGGTGGAAAAGGCTATTATGGTTATTCAGCAAAATTAAAGTTAAAACTGAAAGGGCGAGCAATTTTACTAGAACACTACTTAAGGTCATTTCGACCTACAATTAATTACAGTTTCACTTGCAACACATTAAGAAGAAAGGGAAGAAGGCATGCCTGGAAACGTTATATTGATTTGTACGACAAATGACATGAAACACGTATGGTAGAGTATATTGAATAATGGAACTTGCTCAACAAAAAAACCAAATGAAAGTAATTTACACCTGTAAAAAAGAAAATTCTGTGAAGAGTATTTCTCCGAGTGAAGATAAATGCATAACTATCAAAGTGATCCATAAACATTAGCTGCATCTTTAAAGCAATGAAAACCTCTTTCCTAAACTCGAGCTGACTTTAACGTTTCTGTTTTAGGACAAAATCAATACAGTTGATGATAATAACTGCCGAAAGGTTAAGGTGAAGTGCTGTTGTGATGTGTCTTACAACATCTTAGCCATGTTGCACAAATGAGGTTGAAGAAAAGAGGTGTTGAATGAGGTTACCAAAATGGGCATGTGGCTTAACGTGATGAAGCGCAATTAACAGACCAACCAGAGTGAGAAAGTATGGGTCGTAAAGACTTTTTTTTTACAATTTGTCAGTTACAAGATGACAAAGTTTGGATAGCAACGTCTTTTGTTATAAAATCATCACTGGCAAAACTGTATAGAAATTATTCTGCAGAATTTTATTGGTTTGATGAGATTTCCATAGGAAATCTTATCAAACCAATGTAACTCCGCTGAATAATATATAAAGAAAATTCCCAGTGCAACGTTTAAAGGGGCAAGCAATAGACCAGAAACGTCATGTTTACAGTCAGAGAAGTTGCAATCCAAAATGTTTTATTTTCACCACTAACTTCTAAATGCCCAGAATTAATTTTATTGTTTCGGTTATACTGCGGCAGCAAGGTTTATTGCAGGAGGAAGAATGACATCAGCATTGTGGTTATATGCATCAATGTAGTGAAACCTGCCAGTTTTAGGTACGAACTTTTTTTTATCTTAAAGAATGACACAACCACTTCCCACTCTTTCCACCCCCACCTCCCCTACTCCTTTCCCACACGGTAAATACTACACTGTATCTGCACTGTAAATATACGGCTGTATCTCCACTATGATATTTACCACAAATATTCACCATAAAACTATTATGTATGTACACTTTAACGACCACGCACTGCATCTTCGTTGCCATGCTATTCCACAAAATATGTATTTGGTTATAGTTTGTAAACGCAATCACACTCACTAACTCAATGGAAAGTAATTATAAACACAATTGCAGATCGTGTAATTCTTAATACAACATATATTTGTGTTTATCACTGTCTAAATAACATATTGATTATTACAATTAGTTTGAAAGGGGGAGGGGGAGGGGAGTTCTGCCAATTTCATCTATCAGAGGGGTACAAGAGTAGGTTCACCTTAACTATTAGTCCGTGTGGTTGAATGGTCAATGCGTTGGGATGCTCAGTGCTGGTGATTTGGTTCCTGACTCTGAGGGTCTGGGTTTAAATCGCGCACCGGACTCAATCAAGGAAAGTGATATTCACTTTTTTATATAGTTTAATCCCAAATATAACATATAGTTGTGTTTGTCACTGATGTAAAACTAGTATAAAAACCATGTTTCTAACCCACGCAAATGTGGAATAAAATGATTGCCAGTAACATTTAAAGTTATACAAATATTTCTTTGTTCCACCAACAATCCCACAACTCTTTGTTTGCTTCTTCAATATCAGGAAAAATAACTACGATATTGTAGATGTTTTGTCTTATCAAATAATAGTCAAAACAAAATTCACCAGCAGTATTTGTAACCAATGATACAGTGTTGTACAAACGTGATACATTGTTTGAGAGGCATTTTAGAATTTGTGAGTACAGAATGTGACACAAATTATAGATGATTAACTTCTTTATTGCTCAGTAGCGACTTGTTGGTATAGATGCTTATACCGTTTTCAAGCTGAGCTTGAAAACGGTATACGCATCTATACCGAAACGTCACAACTGTGTAATAAAGAAGTTAATCATACAAAAGATTTATCACAAACATGATACAGTCAAAACGCTGTACTCTTTTGCAGTCCATCGATCCAGCAACATGGTTTATACAACCTCGTAGCGATATGACTGTTTTGTGAAACGACACTTCCCCATTTTACAAATATACTTGGTGTCTCTGGAGTGATTTATGATACAATATGCGCAAAATTAAAAAAAGAGGAACGTCTATATAACACATCTCACAAAGTGTTTTGAATTATCTTCTCATAAACAGGCACGTTTTTGGAAACAGGGCTTCGTCTTAAGTGTTTCCCATCAGAGAACTTGACATGTTTTCTTTTATAGTTAGACGCAATTGTACTTATTACCTAACCCTAGGCGGGTTTATTAGCTTGTCTGGTTCCATTAGGAAGAGATTTGTCAATGTAAAACAAGCAGTAAAGAACGTGAACATGGGTAAACTATTTTCAGAATTGATGGTTTTCCTTGTTGGTTTTAATAACATTTTTTTACTTATGACATTCTGTCGACCATAACTGAGACTGTGTATTGCTCCACATTTTGTTTTGCGATATATTCCGATACACTTATATATATTGCAATACATATTGCTGTATATTGCGAAAGAAGAAAAAAACCTTGCTTTTTGTTTACCGTGTAATATGTTTCATATTTGTGTGTCCAAATGCCTTTCTCGATTGGCTGTTGAAAACCTATCCTGTGATAATTGTTTACCGTGTAATATGTTTCATATTTGTGTCCAAATGCCTTTCTCGATTAGCTGTTGAAAACCTATCCTGTGATAATTTGTTTAAAAGAGCTCCGAGAAGAGCTCTTTTAAACAAAGTATCACAGGATAAGGTTTCAACAGCACAAGTTAGAACAAATTATGTCTCAAATTACTACAAAGGTCTTTGAGGTCCTTCTCATCAAAGTGTGACTTTTGAAATGTATTTATGTTCCAATTACTCTAAAACTATTCATTGAGTTCATATGAGCCATGCTATCAATTACTTTATTTAGATTTGTCTTGTACAAAATGTTCAAGAAACATGCACTTTTATACTGTCTCCTGAAAATAGACAGGTCTCCAATCACTGTATGTATATTTTCAACACCACGACGTTTTGGAATGAATTATATAATTGATTCGTAAACTGTTATAATTCATAGTACATTTAACTTATTACAGTGTATCAACTAGGTAAGTATTATTATATCCGCAAACATGTACAGGTCATGTTGTTGTTGTTCTTCTTCTTTTTCTTGTTCTTATTTTTATTATTTTTCCTTTCGGCTCTGAAAATTGTTTGAGAGGCATTTTAGAAGTTGTAGGTACTGAATATGACAAACTTTATGGATAATCAACTTCTTTTATTGCACAGTAGCGACGTTTCGGTATAGATTCTTATACCGTTTTCAAGCTGGGGTATGGTAGTTGTACAGCAGT
>JAULCD010267091.1:0-10185 GCA_032361085.1 Calliostoma canaliculatum | reverse complement strand
TTGAAAATAAAACTAAATAACCTCCTTCCAGTCTTTCTGGGTAACGTTCATCCGCATTGCAAGTCCCCAATACGCATCGTAATACCATTTTTGTTCGCTTTTCACGGTTTTTCCACCACACAGTAACCAACAGCAACGACATTTGTTTGTGGTTAAATAATGGCGGCAGCTTGACAGCAGTTCGGCACCGAATAGAAGCTTGTTTCTGATTAGCTGATACTTGATGTCAATTATTTTGAGCGGATCCATGAATAGGACCCCAGTAACCCGATGCTTGATGTACAAGCCGGCTAAAATGGGGATCTTTTGCTGTAGATTTGCTTTCTGTTAGTCTTTTTTTCTCAATTGCTACTTCCTCGGTGTGCCTCACATCACATGGCGATATAGCTGAAATATTGCTGAAAGCTATGTACAACTCTATTTCACTCACTCATTAACTGCTCAGCTGTTTAAAATGTCAAATCAGGTCCCCGTTTCACAAAGAACCATATCACTCGGCTAATGGATTTTGCCTACAAATGCAAAAAATCGTTTTTAACAAGTTTTTCTTTGGAAAGTGCAAAGTTTACAACGATTTTTTTACATTTGAAGACCAAATCCATTAGCCAAGTGACATGGTTTAAGACGTCATAAATTTACGACGCCTTTGTGAAACAAGCCCCAGGCCGTGTTTTACAAAAGCCAAATAAAGTTATAAACTCGTGGCCACAATTGCTTAATGCACACTGGGTTCATGGGATTAGTTTACAAAATCGTTGTAACAGTTTCACAATTAGAACGTGTTGTTTGCTTGTAAGTGACCATTAAGGCATATGTAAACAAAACCCTTGGCCAAGTGCCATGGTTTATGAGGTCGTAACGTTACGATCGTTTGTGAGACGTAACCAAGAAAGCTACAAACAGGGCATTTATTGTTTCACAACAGTTGTCACAAGCGATGAAGTACCTTAGCTCGGAATCAATGTAATGTGGGCCTTGTGTTTAACTGAAACATAGGCACCACACGAGTAAGCACAGAAAGGGTTGGGCTTGTAGAAGTATACACAGATGACAAAAAGCCCTTGGTCCATCAGTACCATTCAAAACTCGCAGGTTTAACTCAGTCACACCAGGCGGTTTCATGCCCAAATGTTAGCTGTAGTAAATGAACTGTTTAAACTATGTAAATTTCTCACTCGTCCAATCACAAATTCACTTATTTAGGCTAAACTATATGTCTGTCTGTCGGTTAAATGTCTGCTTCACACCAAAGGTATTTTGTAGAGCGAGAGTAAAATTTAGATTGATGACTTTGTAAACTGTTTACTTATGTTCTTAAACTAAAATAAAGGGCGGTATAGCACAGAGGTTATCGCTCTAAGCCACGGACCAAGAGGTCTTTGGTTCAAATTCTCTTTCGGGTATTGTGTCATTTTGTCCGAAAATATTCTACATGCAGTGCTTGGACATTATTGTTTTAATGCATAACATAACGTTCTTCCTGCAATCATGACATGATTGAACTTCTCAAACTACAATAGTGATTGTTTTCAGGTTTATCTACAAATGCTACCAGCTATTTGTTGAACAAAAGTGATATGCTCGAGTGTAAGTATAGCTTATTAATTATATGTAATATGTGTTCTTTAATTTATTGCCAACAAGTTACATGTGTCTAGTGTGTCTACTTTACCCAATCTAATCTGTCCTGGTAAACATATTCCCGTTCACGTTTTGGTTTCTGCTATTTTAGACACTCATTTCCATAATGATATAATTATTGCAGGTGTTTTACTACAGAGAATATGACAATATAACACTTCTTACAAGGTCAAATTTAAACAGTCAAATATTATTCCGAATGTTTCCCTGTTTTTGGCACGATTTACAGTCAAATGGATGTCGTTTCACAATGTCACAAGTCAATTTACGACCTCAGAAACCATTTTACTGGGACAATATGTCAAGTTTACAAAACCAAAATTACAAACCGTCGTAAACTGTCCACTTTTTCGTTAATAAATAGTAGAAAGTGCCCAATTTTAGCATTTGTAACGAGATACCATTGGCTCAGTAGAAGGTTTACAAAATTATCAATTTACGATGACATTGTGAAACGGCACCATGGTTTCCAGAAAACACGTGTCTGTACTCGGTGGATGAATAAGGCGACGCAATAGGGAAATATTCAGAAATTGACAATAATCCTTCGTTGACTTGGTTACTTGTTGATTTTATGTCCCTGTTTTATGTACCAAACTAAAATCTTAGTCGTTACAGAACCCTGGAGCTGGAGTCCTTACTTAGTGATACTGTGCATGTGGTCTGTTTGCAATAATAACTAGTGGATCTGGTCCTCATTCCACAAAGCTATCGTAAGGCTATGGCGTCTTAACTTTCATATTGGCACTCACCTAAAAAATGTGCTGACAAAAAATTAAAAGTTATAGTTTGCAAACAAACAAGGTAATAACAATATTTAAATCTTTAAATCTGTAACAAATATTTTATTTGTTCATACGCATGGTATAAAAATAGACATAAAAAATCATTTGTTTTGGATCAATAGTTGCTAGTGCATTAGTAAATATATGCATACTTACATGTATATATGAAATACATTTCTGAGAAAATTATGTTCTGCAGAAATCATGATTAAGAGACACAAAAGACAATTTCACACATAAATTTATCAAATTGTCTGCCACCTACTTCATTATTTCTTAATTGCAGGAAGCACCCTCTCTAAACTCGATAAAAAAGTAGTACAAAACTTCAATTAGTTTGTTACATACATGTATTTTTTAGTTTCAAGCAATTTTTTTTAATTTCCTGTGAAATTTATATCTTGAGTAAATATGTTTTATTTCAAACTGTTGTTGACGTCCAAACAAAACCGAAACCGTGTGAAGAAAGTAAGTGTCTAATGTCTGAAGCGCAAATATTACATCCCACATTATCTAAATAAAGTAACATGCTATACGGTTTTGTAAAAAGATGGTTTTTATGCGTTGATAAAAATTTGAACCAATACCCAACACTACAAATAATTCAGTTAATTTTGATTGGATATTGACCACATTATCCTAACACTATAACATTTGGTGCTTACAACATTTGGTGCTTTCTTCTATAATACCAAATTCCCATGACTGCTAGGTGTCTTACTCTTTTAAACACAACAACATTGGTTTTGTCTACATTCACAGTTTACATCTTACATTTAAAAGAGCTTTGTGGAACGGGGGTCAGATCTAGGAGTCTTTTCAAATTGTTCAACGATCCTAAAGAAATATTGATTGAGATCGATCTGAGCTTGCACAAGTTTGTTGAACGGGCCGACTATGTTCTCTCACTATCGAGATACATGTTAATACAGCAAACACCAAATGTACATAGACCAGTAGACCTCTAAACCTCGTGTAATGTTCTCTCACTGTCGAGATACATGTTAATACAGCAAACACCAAATGTACATAGACCAGTAGACCACTAAACCTCATGTAATGTTCTCTCACTGTCGAGATACATGTTAATACAGCAAACACTAAATGTACATAGACCAGTAGACCACTAAACCTCATGTAATGTTCTCTCACTGTCGAGATACATGTTAATGCAGCAAACACTAAATGTACATAGACCAGTAGACCACTTAGCCCCATGTAATGTTCCCCAAATGTATACTAGCCCACAAAGAAAACGCATAAATAAAATATTGTGTTTAAATTAGTATTAATGATGCAATAAATATTTGAAATGAATGTTTAAAACAGGTTGAGGTTTAGAATTAGTTTTTGTTCCCCAATGTTACGTGCTGATTCCCAAAATGGAAACAAAATGTTAATTCAGAAATCTGTACACAACAGATTTAAGTGTGAAACAAACAAACAACCAAAAAATATTATGCAATCAACAAATGTATTACAATAGGCACTAGGTTTACAAATAAATACAAACTAATGCAAACTAATAAATTACAATGGCAGTATAACATAGAGTGGCAATACAATATCAAATGGCAGTGCAAAGTGATAAGACAGTGGTATGATAATAATATCAAGAGTGGTGGAGGCCAGTTGATTGATGAATCCAGTTACCTTTTACAAAGAGATTACAATGATGATTGTGTTGTTTTAACCTTACACGTTATCAGCTCTGTACCTGTTTAAACATCATTGTAACACCTTGCTTTCATCATCCTTGTACTTAACTGTACTACTAAACCTGTCTTTGTTGTTTGTTTTTTTACCCGCTTTCATCTTGTATTTTATCCTTTTCCTACTTTGCTTATTTGTAATCACAACCATTGTGAGCTCATTACCATCTCACATTCCTACATGTATATATACACTCTAACCCTCCACACAGTATCATTTACCTGATGAAGGAGCAAGCATATGCCCCGAAACGTCGTGAACTTACGAACAAGCCAGAAGTTGACATCCAAGAAATCATGAATTATGTACAACCACTTCTAAATGTCCCTAAAACAATATGTAATACTTACATTCAACACTACATGTTACTAACAACAACTATGTAATACTTACACTCAACAGTACATGTTACTAACAATAACTATGTAATACTTACACTCAACACTACATGTACTAACAATAACTATGCAATAATAACACTCAACACTACATGTTACTAACAATAACTATGTAATTCTTACACTCAACACTACATGTTACTAACAATAACTATGCAATAATAACACTCAACACTACATGTTACTAACAATAACTATGCAATACTTACACTCAAGCACAATACTGCTGTTTAATAGATGGTTGACAGCATTTGTAGATGAACCTGTGAAACAATCGCTAGTTTAGTTTGAGGTGGTACTCAAACGTTTTTAACAGTAGTTCAGTTGTAACATGATGTAAGTTTATTGACAGAATAACAAGCCCCAGAGCGGAATTCGAACCCAGTACTCCTTTGTCTGTGGTCTTACACCACTTTGCTATCGTGCCCGTTACTTTAGTTTAAAAACCCAAGAGTAAACAGTTTACAAAAGTTTCAATCTATATCTGATTCTAAATGACTGAATTGGGGAGTGGGCGAGTTGAGGTTTATTTAGTTTAAACAATTATTATATTTATTTGTATTGTAAACTTTGCAAAATTTGAACCAGGATTGATATCATCACCTGTTTACTTTTACAAGGTCGAACCTTAGTGTGCTTGTTCATTTGACACTGATGTTGCAGTCAAACACACATAGCCTACATTACATTGACACCGATGTTGCAGTCAAACACACATAGCCTACATTACATTGACACCGATGTTGCAGTCAAACACATATGGCCTACATTACAATGACACCGATGTTGCAGTCAAACACACATAGTCTACATTACATTGACGCCAATGTTGCAGTCAAACACACATAACCTACATTACGTTGACTCCGATGTTGCAGTCAAACACATGTAGCCTACATGACATTGATTCCGATGTTGCAGTCAAACACAGATAACCTACATTGCATTGACTCCGGTGTTGCAGTCAAACACATATAGCCAACATTACATTGACTCCGATGTTGCAGTCAAACACATATGGCCTACATTACATTGACTCCGATGTTTCAGTCAAACACACATAGCCTACATTACATTGACACCGATGTTGCAGTCAAACACATATAACCTACATTAAATTGACTCCGAACCAAGTACTTTCTAGTTCGTGCAATCCACAGTGAAATAATAAAAACGCCCCGTTTGTCGCTTTTTGGGTGCAAATTTACAACTCATAATAAATGTTACTAGGCAATTGGGTGTGTTATTTAAAATAAATTAAAAATAAAACGTGACAATGCATAGTTTACAGCGACTGTCGTCATTTGTAAACCTAACCAATATGAAACATTATACTGTATCTGTTAATGCCAGTAAAATAATTAGACTGGTTTCCAGGCTAATATACATACCTGCTTTGACCAAAGATTGTTGTAGATTTCTGATAGTTTTACTGGTTTCTTTACTCTGCTTTTTGAAGTCGCGTTTGAGCTGGAATAAATAAAACACAAATATATTCAAGTGTATATGTGAGGTATTACCGGGGAAATCACTGATACAGTGCATTAGGCATGTATCTCTTACAATGGCAAATAATACAATTTGTAAGTTATATAAAACTGTTTCAACATGTTTTTATTAGGAAGAATGCAATCCTTGCCAAATTGACTTTACCACAGATTTATCCTTAGTATACTGGATGTAAATTGCAAACAAAGACACATTTACCTTCGTCACTGGTGGCCTTTGAGTTATTTATAACGTATAAAGTTCAGTTCAGTCGTTCAACCCCTGATTAGGACATTATTTCATGATCAAGTTTCAATGATGAGCCATACTTAAGAAATAAAGTTAATTAACACACGAGGGTGCTTGCATCGGAGTGCTTCAACGTTAAAATAGTTCAGGTCAAAACTATACTTTATCACATGGCGGTAGAGCACAACTTATTTCTTTTCTAAGAAGCCAAAATAATTTAAAATGTCATTCAAACTCTTTTTTAACAGTTTTAAATTTGCTGTAAATTAACTATCCTCGATTGAAGCTAAAAGAACAGCTGTTTAATTTCAACCATAGCAAATGACGGTTAGATATTTTCATCGCTTTAATTCACATAAAAATAGTTGCATGTGTATTTTAGCTGCAAATAAACGAACATTATCTATGAAAGAAAATGTAGTATGCGTTTCTTATCATTGCTAACAAGAAAGTTCCTTAAAATTGTCCATTATCTTGGATTTTTGACGTTGACAGCTGCTCATGTGACACTGCATTCGTCGCGGTAATTACTCGATCAACTGATTTGGCAGGAGCAATACAATTTTCTTATGTCTTCTAACTTGGAAGTAACTATATAGGCAATGATGTCATTGGTACTGAAAATATATACATGGTGTGAATAACTGATGACCACTTTTTAAACACTGGTTTACGGAATGTAAGCTGTCCGTTGTATGTCATACATCTTGATGACGAAGAGGTAGAATCACGTATTTCGACACCTTGTTGACACTCAGCGACCTGACCAAAATAGATAAGGAAGTGCTCCTCTTGTTTTTATTTTAAAAACAAATTTATTGTGCTTCTAAAAATGCTTAGATTTGTAAAATGGTTACAATAACTTCTCTTTATAAACAGAAATGAAATGATAAATTGGTACATAATGACTATTCAAAAACATTGGTAATTTGAACAATAGAGGTATTCTATGGATATCAACTTCTTTATTGCAACTTTCTGTGATGTTTCTGAGTAGATACTAACACCGTTATCAAGCGGTGTTAGTATCTACATCGAAACGTCGCGGAAAATTGCAATAAAAAAGTTTATATTCATAGAATATCTCCATTGCTAATCACACCAACTTTTCGAAAATGCCCATCGAAGAAGTTATCGGTAATTTGGTTTCGCGTTCTAACCAGGGGGTATAAATGTAACAACAAATTGTGACGTTAACTGATTATGACGTATTAAAAAAACATAATTTATTGCTGGATAAACGATAGGTGGTTTCTTGGATATTTTAGTTTAACATTTTAGAATAACTTTCAGTTAGTTGTTCGACCCCTGCTGATGACATTATGTTATGATCATGTATCAATGATGACTGATTAATAACGTATAAACTGTAGTCTATTTAACCTGTTGTGGAACAAGAACCTGTTGAACTTGTTTTTCTGCCAGACTCTTCTGTCTCTGAAGGTCAGTCTTTGTTTGTTTTAGTTGAGTGACCTGTGTCTCTAGCTGAGAGATTTTAGCGTTGAAATCCTTAAATTTCTGCAATTAGCAAATTGAAAAGGACAATTATTACAACATAATAAGCACACCGTGCTATGTTTATTATTTTGGGAACTATTTCAACGTACCTATAATAAACGTGACAAGATGTTTATTATGACACAATGTCCCGCATTTTAAAGCATAATTCGAACACCCTTAATGTGTTTATGGTTTTAGGAACTATTACAACATACCTTTCTAGGACTGACAAGATTTTGCAATAACACAATGTCCTATATATCAGGGCCATTGGTGGCCTTTGAGTCATTAATAACATATATAGTTCAGTTGTTCAACCCCTGAATATGACATTATATCACAATCCTGGTTTAATGATGATCAATAACATATACAATTTTGTCGTATTTAACCGTGTTGTGGAACAAGAACCTGTTGAACTTGTGTTTCTGCCAGACTTTTCTGTCTCTTAAGATCAGTCTCTGATTGTTTTAGTTGAGTGACCTGTGTCTGCAGCTGAGAAATTACAGCGTTTAAATCCTGAACTTTCTGCAAATAAGAAATAAAAAGGACAATTATTACAGCATAAAACGCACTCCGTTATGCGTTTATATTTTTAAGAATATCCGAGTCTAAACCTAAACAAATTTTGTCGGGACACACTGTCCCATTTACCAACGTCACTGGTGGCCTTTGGACGTTCAGTTGTTCAACCCCTGAAGATAACGCTGTCATGATCATGTGTCAATGAGAGTCATTATTAACGTATAAAGATCAGCTGTTTAAGCCCTGAAGATGACATTGTCATGATCATGTGTCAATGATGTGTCATTATTAACGTATAAAGATCAGTTGTTTAACGATGACATTATGTCAAATAGGAGTGGCTGACAATTCCTGACATTGTGGTTCAGATTCTTACAGCGTCTATTGACATGCGATGTCACACTATCACAGGTCATAGTGATCATACACGCTACTGACCACGGTCGTCAATCGGACCATATTGACCTGTTGATGTTTCTTGAAAGATGACCTTCTTTGTTGAATTTTGTTCAGTTATGACATTGCTGTCAACCTGACTTTATTTGTTTGTATGACATGTGTTCTTTTCAGTTTAACTTCCAATGTGAAGAAGAATATATTGTACATTATAGTTTGATGACATCAGTAAACGGTTTTCCACAAATACACACCTAGTATCTTCACAGATTTAGTCAGCAATTATGATGCTGAATATACTTTACTTTACAACATTGTTTGAGAGGGAATTACAAATAAAAGGAATAAACCCTTACAGTGCCAGGGTGTTTCTTTTTTAATGTCAAAATTTCAGTCTAAATAGGCATTATGGAAAGCACAATTAGATGATTTGATTTTAAAAATCCCCTGTCGGAGCTCTTTAAATAAATTATCGATATATCTTCACAAGGTAATCAGTATTAATGTCAACAAAATCAAGCCTGGCATTTTAAAGTGCATTTATACACAAAATTTCAACTTTTTTTCTCCAGATTTATTTTGTTTAAAAATGTTAAACAGGGAATAATATAAATTTGACCATGTGTTAAATTTTATTACCTGTATTAATTTTTATACAAATAATTTTTGAAAAAATACATTTTAATAAAGTTCTATAAGTTTGTCATTTATTACCCCCCTTTGTTGTGCCGTAATTGAATTATCACCTACAACATGTGTTCTTTCATGAATTTGACTGCGCGTGAGATAGGCAAGCAGAATGCCATGTTGGATTTCGTCTGCAATGACGTCACAACAAAGGGGGGCAATCCATGAACTGTGTTTGGCTTTTGATAAACATGTTAAAAAGAGACTATTCAAAATCCCAAATTATAAAAATTGTGCTTTGTCAGAAACTTTTTATTGTTTTGTATATCTTAAAAAACACATTTTCATCCCTATGCATTTCATTTTTAGCAATTAAAGATCACGTTTTGTATGTACAAATGCACTTCAAGGGTTAAAGCCGTTATTATCTTCTGTTAAGCAAATTAAAACTAATCAAAGCCCTAGATTTCAAACTGATAAGGGTTTTATGGATGATAACTTCATGACTGATGCGATGTTTCAGAATAGATTTTCATACGTTGTCAAGAATCTGTTCCAAAGTGTCATAACGTACTCTACAATCAAGTTGAATTCATAAAATTCTATTGAGTTTGTTATCATTCAACCTCTAAAATGTCTATTAAATAAGCTCTAGATGTGTTAATACACTGCGACTAGACACTACACAAACACTAAACATTACACAATCACCCTGACACTACACAAACACTGGACACTATACAAACACTGGACACTACACAAACACTGGACACTACACAAACAGTTGACACTACACAAACACTGGACACTACACAAACACTGGACACTACACAAACACTGGACACTACACAAACACTGGACAC
>JAULCD010266980.1:0-10186 GCA_032361085.1 Calliostoma canaliculatum | reverse complement strand
ACCATTTTTTTGCATTTGTAGACCAAATCTATTAACCCAGCGACATGATTTAGGACGTCCTAAAGTTATGACGTCTTCGTAAAAAGGGACCCGGGCTACAGAGGCATAACTGCATTATGCTTGACAACGGTATTAGAAACTATACCGAAACGTAGCACATTGTAAATAAAGAAGTGTGTTATCCATAAGCAATTTTCTCATCAAGAAGATCGTAAGTGATTTTTGAAACAATGTCCAGTGAAGTTGTTTCTTATCAAAAGTTTATGACTGTTGTAGCGCAGAAATCGATTTGGAAACGGTGCCGAATGGCCAATGTTATAGTTTAGCCGCGACTAATATAGCCTAATATCGCCTTTAGGAACGAGGCCTTAGTGTATTCATTCAGTCAGACCAGAAACATTCCACATATTAACCAGGCAGCGTTATATAAAAGCATCCAGAATTCATGACCTCTTAAAAGACTTGACCTAGTTTTAGATCTTGTGTCCTCTTGTGAAAGCACTTTAGCCCACACACACGCTACGTATAAATCTGGATTTCTTACGAGGTTGTGGCCTATTTGTTTGGTTTAATACCAGTTCTGTGTCAACCTTATGCGGTTGAAATTCTATTTTGTGGTAATTTGTTTAAAAGAGCTCCTGCAGAAGCTCTTTTAAACAAATTTCCACTGGATGGGTTAAAACAGCATGTTATATTATAATTATGGAGAATGCTTTTTTATTCAATTATTCGATTCATGTTCTGGTAAGTTTACATGTGTTGGTGTATAAAAAATATGCAAGGTTACAAATAGCGCATGAAAGTGCGCTAAAAAGTGTTAAGCTTAAAACTAAAACCACTTCAGGTTGTCGAAAACTTACAATTACCAATGGACATTTATTTGAAAGAACATATTTAGATTAGATTTTGAACTTAAAGTACACATACGATGCCACGAGAATTTATCAATATTCACAAGAATTGGAAATTAAAAGTGAAACTAATATATTTCATTTTAAATGTAGGCAATCTTAACACCCTCGATAATCCAAGCTTTGATATTAGTGTGACCCTAGCAAGTTAACCTTATAAGATAAACAGACTTTCAGTTATGATATAAAGATAACTATTATAATCATAACTTAATGAATGTTTAAGTTAGATATCTTATTTGAATAACTATACTTTTTATAAATGTACATCAAAAGATACCAACACTATATATACTAGTATGTATAAGTTATCTTGTTATCTGTATCCAAATAAGGTAGCAAGGTCGCCATCTTTGAACCTCGGCTCATGCTGTTTTCATGTGATTATATTGATAATTGTTAAAAATGTAATATTTGATACCAATACAATGTAAGCATCTCATAAGCAACTTTTCAACCGCACAAGGTATAAAGTCATACTAAATCAGTTTAGTGTGAGTGTTCATGTATAGATGACTTCAAGTAATAAAAATAAAAAATACAAACTCAAAATCTCAACATTATGATAATCAATCTACCGGTACATCACAAATGTAATGCAATGAGAGGTGTGTGAGTCATTCATGTTTCTGGTGTGTGACACGGAGTGCGTCTGGAGATAGGAACCACAGAATATGTAAGTTGGCTTGCTTCCCAGGTACATGAGATGTCTGAACTTCATTGACACCGAGCAAGCTTACCTTCTGATACACTTAGTGAGACAGGAAACAATTATTTTGTGAAGTTAGAGAGTACTGTTGTGATGTGAGGACCCTCAACTGAATTGATTTTGTAGGACTAGAAACTATGACCAACTTTCGCTGTTGGAAACATATTCTGTGCTAATTTGTTCCTACTGAAGCTCTTATAAACACATTATAACAGGGTATGTTTCCAACAGTTGATTCAGGTTAGAATTAAGTTGGACACAGTGGAGATACAATTAGGCTTAGGAGCAAGAGTTTATACAATCAATATATGTTTAATTACCAATAATATTTATGTTGAGATGTGTGTGAAGATGTAAAACTCGTTACAACTTGAAAAAGTTTTGACGTAACAGGACATAATTTCAAATATACAGTTTACCTTTAACTAAACTCATAAATAGATGCACAGACCATTTATTAAATATAACGACAGATTGTAACTATATCCTTTTAATTTGTTTAGTTAAAGAATTTAGGACGTTTTAGACAGCATAATAAAATCAATGTTTCTCGGGCATATTTTTTTAAACTTTTCGTGAGAAATAAAATTGACGAGGAAGGAACACATCAAAATTTTGCCCCAAGTAAGCTGTTAAAAATTATCCTGTAATAAATTGTTTAAAAGAGCTCATACAGGAGCTTTTTTAAACAAATTACCACAAGACAGACAGGTTTTTAACAACACAAGATGGCCATAGTTTAAAAATCTACTTGTTCTATTCAGCACTGTAAGGGTTAATGGATATCGTTGTTTCAGGACAATGTATGCTTGATAACAAGATAACACAACCACAACAATCATGGGATAACACAACCTGTATGACTTGTGTGGACTAATATACCTTTGTTTCACCTATACTTCGCTTACAGGTTAAATCCACGCCTACTTTGAAGACAATGTATGCTTGATAATCACGTAATAACGAACCTGTATGAGACTGAGGACCCACGAAGTGTACAACTTTTTGTTTAGGAAGTATATCCTTGTATTAAATGTATTTTGGGTCCGACCCAAATACAAGATTTGAACAGATGCTACCATTCGTAGTTGTGTCCAAGAACCGCGTATCACACAAG
Source organism: Calliostoma canaliculatum (assembly GCA_032361085.1). Classification (NCBI taxonomy): domain Eukaryota; kingdom Metazoa; phylum Mollusca; class Gastropoda; order Trochida; family Calliostomatidae; genus Calliostoma; species Calliostoma canaliculatum. Next base: position 7,449 of record JAULCD010266980.1, on the reverse strand, counting down.
TCTTTATTTAAAGAAGCAGGGTCGCGGGTTGGGTTTATTTTAATTTTAATTTTTAATCTGTCCTAACAGATATTGTTTTGAGGAGGGGAGGGGTGTATGTTAACTTTTGATGAATCTTGTTCAGATAGACTCAAACACATGAAGGGGTCGAATTGTCACTTTTTCAGATATTGTAAATGCACGAGACTCAACCACACTTGTGTTCCAAAAGAATATGAGCATAATGCAAATTTACCGAAGACCAGAACTTGAATGATCAGAAAACATTGAAAAAGTTTTTATTCATGAAACTGTCATGATATAGACAGACCAAATCGGGTGTCACATAGATTCCCAAGGGAGTGCAGAGTCTATTGCAAGACAGATACATCAGTAAATTGTGTATCATCCACGGACATTGATGCAACCCTACGCCTCATACCTATTACAAGTCATTAAATGCTTCTCTGAGACAAACGGTTTCATTTTCATGAAGGGCTGCAACAAGTTCAGCGAGATTTTGAACTGGGGGATCACAAAGTCTGATTTTCCGGCCAATAATGTCCCAGAGATCAGGACTACAGGTCGGCCAAGGAAAGGTGGCAATAAAAAAACCCTCAAAACTGCCCGAGATCTGTGTGGTTTAGCATTGTCGTCCATGTCAACAGGTCTTGACTGTAGAGGATAGATGTCAAAATGAGTGAGTACCACTGGATGAAGAACGACATCTTGGTATTGTTGGCTATTCAGGTTACCACGAACTGTCATCAGCAGAAGTTTGCAGCCAATGAAAACACAACCACATACCATGACGATCCCCGCTACATGCTACGGTCTTCTGGATATTTCCTGGTGCAAAATGAGTGTTACTTGCCTCCAAACACTATTTGACCATCAATAGTTTGTAACAGCATTCGACCCTTGTCAAACCAATTTATCCTTCTACAGTTGGCCAAGTTTAATTGACTACGGGCATGAGAGGACGTTTTACCGGTCTTTTGGCGTCATAACCAGCCGCTCTGAGGCAACGCCTCATGGTCATCGCCGAGTCTCTGATTGGTAAATCACCACAATCTTAAATATGTTGAAGTGGCAAATGGATTTCGTCTGACTATCCTGAAAAGACGTCTATCATTTCTTGTTTTGGTCTACCAGTCGTATGCCTGTCTTTAACATCATTTGTTTGACCGCGTTTGACCAACGATGGGTAACATTGTGATGACGATCCAGTAGTGCTGCAATGGTTCTGCATGACATGCCAGCATTTTTCATGGCTATTACTTGCCATCTTTCAGCGTTCGTTAACTTTCTCCTTACCATGGCTGATTTTTAACCTCCACAGTGGAAAGGGAATATCACAGGAGCAAAATGCAAACACGTGTCTGATGCAAATGCAAACACGTGTTTTATTGATATTGTGCTTGTGTGTAAGGTTTGTAGTGTACATATTTTAGGTATTTCTACTGATCGGCGCAGAATATTTTCTAACCACCATGTTGATGGTATTATAATATTTTGTGACAAAAATCAACAACAAAACATAGACAAATTACAATTTTATTCTTAATATAGCACTTTAGATAAAACATCAAGAAATAATACACAACAAAAAGCTTAACGCTAACAAAACATTACAACATTCCTCACTCACTTGGCTGGCAACCTGCAAGGCGTTTATCTGGAACTCAGTTCAGTACAGTTTATCTCGGACACTACAGCTGAAGACACTGGCATAACTTAACTAATAAATCTCGTGACATCACTGTCGATGTCACTACATGTGCCCAAGTTTATTAGACTGTTTAAACATATCCTGTGGTAATTTGTTTAAAAAAGCTCCTGCAGGGTGCTCTTTTAAACACATTACAACAGGATATGTTTTACCGGCACATGCTGGTCACAGTTCTAAGCCTACATAAATCGGTTCAGCGCTTGAGGGTTAACATCAGCAGTCACCACAGTGAACACTTCAGAGGGGACCCGGATTGTACCATTCTTCTCGTCTTCTTTTGGTGTTTACCAGCTTTCCGTGACTTGGAGCGAGACCGGAAGTGACGTAGTTCACTGGCGTAATCTTCATGTAGCATCGGGCGATAGGACTTTGGCTCGCATTGAAACTGTAAAGTTTAAAACACGCGGTTAATTGAAATGATTTAGCTGTGTTGATTTTGAACTATGAGAGTTTAACTTTATAACACAATTAAAAAAAACCTTAAATTCAACTATGTGATAAAACCAAACAAATGTCACATTTATGTTTTATATTGTTACACATATATTAGGATACAAAGAAAATCAAAATTATTTACTTAAAACTAAAACCAAATTTTTTTCAAGGATTTATTTTAAAAAAAGACCCATAAGCCCTTAGGTGTTTGAAACACTGTTAAAACCCTCTGAACACCATCTCACTCTCTCACTCACTCACTCACTCACTAACTCACTCACCCCTCTTCTAATAATGAACATAGTGTCTGCTCACCTGATTTTGTTTGAAGAAAGCCTTATATCCGCCCTCCATAAGATAAACTTCCGGGAAGGACAGGAAGGGGAAGCAGTCACTGTTCAACTTCCGGTCTAGGTTCCTCAAATGCCGTAGTCTGATGAAAAGAATTATTTTATTTTAACCAGCGAAATATCTGAACAAAACTAATTGTAAATAAAATTATACTTGTTGTCTTAATATCAAATAATTTAAAACAAATGTAAAAACTTTATTTCAATTGAAATACTTATAGGCACTTACAGTTTTGGTCCTCTTTCGGACGAGAATTCACAGTGAAAGATGAGGATGTTCCGCTCTGCAGAGTCGTTGTGTCGGTGGCTCGCGATAAAACGTTCTATCTCGTCCTCATCAGCCAGATTTAGAGCTCCCTAAAATCAAATCAAATCAAATTAAACATTGTGCCTTGATCAAGGATAGTGAATGATATGCATATCAATAGAAACATAACACCTTGCTTATAGGTTACCGTTTTAGTTTATAAATGCTAAAATCGTTGTAAACTGTGCACTTTCCAAAGAAAATATTGTTTTTCTTTAGAAAGTGCAGTTAACAACGATTTTAGCATTTGTAAACAAAACTCATGAGCCTAGGGTGACAAAATATGAGCGACATATTCTTCTTTTTTCTTGAACTGAAAGAACAGATAACAAAAAAAGCACTGACAACACCATCAAAAGAATACCTCACTATAAGCTTACCTGAATGTGTCCTCCTTCGTATTCGTAAGGATAACGACAGTCGATGATCTGGTACCCGGAAATGACGTCACTGTAGGCTCCGTCCAGCAGTTGACTGACAGTGTGTGGAGTTACTGATTTCAGATCCTTGTGTTTTCCCCTCACAGTTGGAAGACTGTGACTCTGTAAATGAATATTTCACATTATGGATTTGGGATAATTAAAACAAGTTTATAACAACACAATAACATGAATATATATCATGCAAATTTTAAAATGATTTCTTTTGTCTACACAAACAGATGTTCAAGACTATTTGCTAATAACTGTTTTGTGTTTCTGAGGTTACCGGACAGTTCCTTAAGTTACGACTGATATACACCCCATTAACCAACCCTACCTTAAGTTACGACTGATATACACCCTATTAACCAACCCTACCTTTGAACCATCTCCAATGAGGTTTTCTTCAGTTTCCATCTTGTTGACAGCTAACTTCATAGTCTCTGATGTCGCATGGTGGACAGTGGCTTTGTGATCTTCATCTGTCCTAGCTCTCTTGGATGGGGAACATTCTTCGCTAAAATCACCTGATCTTTTACTGAAGAACAGGTTTCTCTTTACGGCAGTTAGTTCGCTAAGCTTGCAAAACTTCGTCTGTTTGTCAATTGGCGAAACCTGGTGACATAAAATACAACACTTCTATTATTTTTGTTAACAAAATCCCCTGGGACAATGAGTTTGGTTTACAGTAAACGCACCGTTTACAACCATTGTTGTCAAAAATAAAAAAAGCATGTGCCGAGTAATAACTTTTAATTTTTTTATTTGTGTTGATTCACAAATAATAGAATCATTAAAAAATTGTAGAAATTAATCAGCTGATTTCCATTGGTTTGAAGACATTTCCTTTCCACTTTTTCAGTTACATTTGTGGTGGTAAAAATAAATATTAGTTGAGCATTTATAATAATAAATGTAATATCAAACCTCATTGTCGCTGCTGAGAGATTCAAATCCACTGTCACGTGAGTTCTCATCATCACTGAAACCGAGGCTGCGAGGTGCGACGATGTTGATGACATCCTGTGTGGTGATTGGAAGTGACGTCACGACGAAAGGAGAGTATGACGTCACTGAAGAAAGGCAGCAGGGGCTGTTCAAACTCAATTTTGTCATGTTGGTTATTGGGGAGGGGTTCTGGATTGTTGGCTGCATTTTGGCAATCTTAAAAAAAAACCACAAGTATGTAAAAAAATGTATACAAATAAGAAAACCCGAGCACATTTGGGCATAAAACTGCAATTGAAACTTTATTTAAAAGAACCCTAAATGACGAAGAAACTGAAGTTTTTTAGTTAAATATTTGACAAAAGTTACTGTTTATTTTTGAAACAGATACATAGGTCGTGATTTTATCTTACCAAATGTTGTGCTCAGGATGAAGTTCAAGTAGAATTATGACTGATCGACTTAAGCGAAGTACGTTTATATAGGCTGTCGAACTCACAAGATAACTCAGGGTTTTGTTTGACAAAAGTCTTGCTAATTACATCTACCAAAAGATGGGTAATCGTTTTGAGCGGATTTGTGTTAAACTTTATACGCTAAAAACAACACATCGCGCCGGGATCAGAGCAATTGTACCAAACTAACACTATCTGGGCTGTAATCAGTCGTGCTTGGTGAGAGAATGTCCGCTTGTACAGACTGGGAGAGATTATCTCTGACTGAAGAGCCACCGTGTGCTTCAAATGCACCGTCCTTCTGTGTTTGGATAAGCTGAGGGAGAGCGGGTTTAATTTGTTAAGTGTTGGTGGGTAGATTAGGCTGACGATAAAGTGGATCATCTACAACAACAACCGGATTGCCAACACAAACAGAAACAGTGAAAGAGACAACATGCAATGTAATACAACTGACCATAGTTCAGGATTTCTTGGATGTCAACTTCTGGTTTGTTCATAAGTTCACGATGCTTGCTTCTTCATTAGGTGTCCAGGTTGAGGTGAACGTAGAACCTTATTAGTGCGTGTTGTAGTATTATGGTGAAAAATGTATACAAATGCTGTAAGTTGGTTTTTAACCATGTGTTGATACATTGTGTGATAAAACCTATTTCATGAAAGCTTTCGTATTATAAATAAGTTGATCATCCATAAAAAAAATTGTCGCATTCTGTTCTTACAACTTCTGAGATGCCTCCCAAACAATTAATATGTTGATAATTGTTAAAATGTAATATTTAATGCAAGTACAATGTAAGCATCTCGTAATTAGTTTTTGTCCCTTTCTTATAAAATATAAAAAATATTTTTATTTCCATTAAAACATAATCATATAAAGTTTATGTTTATTACAAGTCAAAATCAATCATACTATTTGCTAGACTTGTGCGGTGTTATCGGTTTACCGGTAAACTGCGATACGAGTTAAAACGTACGGCATGCTAATGTGACATACAATAAAATACTGTTGATAATGATTGATTTACAAGATAATTATCTGGTATTTTTTCAAATTTTACAATTTGAAAGTCGTCCTATATTTAACCCTTACAGTGCCTAAATAAATTTAGTTAGACTTAAAACTGTAACTACCTTGTGCTCTTGATAATATATACAGTGATAATTTGTAAAATTGAGCTCTGATAGGAGCTCTTTTAAACAAATTATCACAGAATAGGTTTTCAATAGCCAATTTAGATAGAAATTTTGGACATTAAAAATATGAACAATATCACATGTAAACAAAACACTATTTTTTCGTGATATATTGCAATATGTATTGCATCATAAAGAAGTATATGCATTATATTGCAATACAAAAATTGGGGCAATACACAGCCCTACAGCATTGAAACTGTAATTAAACAATTTTGCTTCCTCCTAAAACAATTGTTAAACTAATTTTTGTTTATAATGGCAAAATGTTTAAATACTTTAAATTGACTTTGTACAGAAATAAAAACAAACCAAAAACAACCAGCTAAAATTTAAAACAATAATATATAATAGTATAATTAATTACCTAATTAAGTAAATAAAATAGCATCAATTCTTTAACCAATCAAACCAAAAGGATATACAATTCACCTGATGAAGGAGCAAGTATATGCCTTGAAACTTCATGAACTTGACATCCATTGAACATCCATAAATCCTGTATTATACGTCATCACTTTTAATTGTCCCTTAAACAATTCAGAAGGGTATAATCACAATATTTCGTTTCATGACACGTCCATCTATTTATGCCTTTGACTAAGGATCAATGAAACTTTACGTAGCTTTGACATCCTATACGTTAAACAGTATTCAAATAATAACGAGTTACATGTATTCACTTATGTCACTAATGTTAGTATCAACAGTATTCTGTGCTTCAGAGTTAACCTTAACCCTAACCGTGCGGCTCCCGGAAATATCCGGGTCAGGCTATTAGCCTGACCCGGGTATTTCCGTGAACCGCACGGTAAGGGTTAAGAGTGCTGAATTGATTTCAGTAGAACTTATAACCTTGTGCTGTTAAAACATTTCCGTAGTACCCTTTTAAAGGGGCTTCATAAAAATGACCACAAGGAAAGTTTTTAATAGCAAATTTCTGGGAAAAACTTGAATTCTTAATCTGGGCCCCATTCCTAAAAGCTATCTAAGTTTATCATAAGTGTTAAAATAGAACATTGGCTTATGACTGTTGCAGCTTAGAAATCGCTTTGGAACCGATGCCTTTCGGTTGTATGCCTATTAGGGGTGACTATTGAGCCAAAAAAGCTTTTGCGATAGCCAATAACAATTGCAAACATCTATTGCAATAACTATTGATATTAAAATATTATAGCAATAACTATTAGCAACCATATCTTTCTTTTTGGAGACAAAACACTGTAACAACTAACAAACAATAAAACAGTTTGAAGTTTTATTTTCAAACAATAAGCACTAAAATAAACACAGTTCTTTGCTAAATTGACAGCTGTGAAGGACAATAGCCGTCTCTCAGATCTACCAACTTGGCCTGGAGAACGTCACATGTGGAGCTGTTCTGGCATTTTGAACACTTTGGTTGTAATTTTGAACGACGTTGGTTCTCACTTAATGTGAAAGTTTCTGACTCTGACTCTCTGACTTATATGAAAAAATAAATGCATAACATAAAATGTTTTGTTTTGTATGTTTCCTTAAGCCTAAGACCAACAGTACCACAGTGATTAATATTCTATTGTTAATCTTGTCGGGTCCTGGTGATTTGCTTACATCTAAAGATAATAGAACGTCTTTAATTTCG
>JAULCD010266870.1:0-10187 GCA_032361085.1 Calliostoma canaliculatum | reverse complement strand
TCCAATCAGCATTACCAATTAACAACTTACATATCAACCTTGTCTCTTGTGAAAACATTATCTTTGTTGCTTCTCACTATTGTACATCAATTAAGTAATATATATATAACCTGGACATTCACAAGTCTGTATATCACTTGCTTGATAACGGTGTTAGCATCTACACCGAAACGTCGCTACAAATTGCAATAAAGAAGTTGATATCCATAGAATATATTTCCTTTGGATTTAGGGTTATATAGAAGGAGTGTCTACTTTCCTTACAGAATACAATTGATGGAATTTATTCTGACTATGCACTGAAACTATGGTTTTAGTAAAAAAAAAATAACAATTGATGTAAACTTACACTTTCAAGTACACAGATCCAGTATGGTGTTCATTTGTAAACTGAACCGACTTGCCTAGCGTATGATAATGAATCCAGGTATATAAAAATACATTTATCAAGACAAGGTATAGGCACAAACAATGTTATTTTTTGTATAATAAACGCAATCCCACTTTAAAAGTGAGAACAAAGTTTGACAATATACGTTACGTATAATCAACCTCATATTCTTACGTTTTTATAAAAACAAATGATATGGGGCAGTCTAGTTCTCACCCAATGTTATGGTAATACTATTTGAAACAACATTTATTATCCAAAACTACCACAGGCGATATCGCTCGTGTGAGATCAAAACAATATCGATATCGATATTTATATCGTCACAAATGATGTCATTTCATTTTAGCGATATCGTCGGCCTGACATCATACCTATTGTCCCATCATTATGACGTCACATTGCATATGCAACAGCATTGTTCTAGCTCACGGCAGTACTGTCAAAAATGTCATTAAACATTTACAAAATGATTGATTAATATCATCAGAATAATTTTAATTGATAAATAGAATCTCACACTCGTGTCTCCTGATATCCAATATATTAACATTCGTTGATAAAAGATTAAAACTTCTCGGCAAGCCTCGGAGTTTTAAACTTGTATCAACTCGTGTTGATACAGGACACTCGGGTGTCATTAGATTATTGAGTACCCACAAAGTGGAAAGAAAGTATTGAAAAGTTTTATAAAGTTCTGCTCCGGAACAAGAGCAATTGCAGTCAAATTTAGCTTGTTGCCATGGAAAGACAAAACATACTTTATTCAGAAATCCAACGCTATGAAAAGACACCAGTTAACCACCAGACCTATGAATGTGCCAAGTTTGGTGAAGAAATAATTAACGGTTTTAATGTTCTGCTACGGGAAAGAGCACTGACACTAATTTTATTCAAAATAAAAACGTGTTGCCATGAAAGAGAAACAGCTATTTAACTAAGAAAGCTAATAATACCATTTCACTACCAGACCTATCTATGTAAAGTTTGGTGAAGGAATAAAGGTTTAATGTTTAATGTTTCGCTCAGGAAAAGAGCACCAACACAAATTCAGTCAAAGTCAAACTTATTGCCACTAAAACGCAAAACATATGTTGGTTTTAGAAATTCAAAACTACTAAAAGACACTAGTTCACCACCAGACCTATGTATATGCCAAGTTTGGTGAAGAAATATTAAAGGATTTTAATAGAAAGAGCACCAACATCAATTTCAGTCGAAATCGTTGATAACAGTTTGAAACTCCTCGGCAGGCATTGAAGTTTTAAAATTGAATCAACTCGTGTTGAAATATTTGATATCACAGGACACTTGGATGAGATTATCTATTTATACTGTCTACAAATTGTCCATACAATGGTTAAAGATTTAATATCACAAATATAAGTTACTGACCTGTGCCGGCATGCCTTTAGCCTTCTGATCGAACATATACGCTTGTCTTTTCTTTTTCAGTTCCTTCACACGCTGGTCCTTGTGATCGTCATGCTGTGGAAGTGACGTATCCAAGTGGTTGATGACGTAATGATAGTCAGCCTCGATCCAGCGGAGAACCGGAAAGTCAAACTTCAATTTAGTTGCCATGTTCTCTACAACGATGTAGTCCACATACCAGTCTGAACCAAGGCCAGAATCATCTCGCCAAAACTCAATTTTGGCGATAACAGGCCCAAGTTTCGCGGTTTTGGCTTTGGGAATGGTAAACTTATCCGTCTCTCCTCTTTCGAAGTCATTTCTGAAGAAGTTGTCGAGTTCTATAGGTTCAGTTTTTCTGGCCGTGTTGCAGTGAAGAACAATGTGAACGTTGGCGTCTGTCCCCGCATAAAGCTGCTCGCCTGTCTTAACTGACACAAGGAAGCGAGAACCCATGGTCAAACACAGGGCACTTGAAACGTAGCAGGAGATGGACGAAGGTCAATTGTTAGTCTTCTGAAATTGGAAAGTCGATGAACGATCTTATTTTCGATGTTCTAGTAAAGATGGAAAAGAAGGTTATTTTTCTGTTTTCTGTTATAAAATTGTGTTGTATCAGTTTGTTTCGCGAAGTTCTTCTTCAGAATATGTATATATTTCAAACCTCAATTAATAAATATAACAGATATCTGTAAATGTATGTGTTGTTGCAGGAAGTGTGTACACTCTGAGTGTATTTATTGCAGTGGTGCAACATTTAGTTCACTTTTAATCTTGATTGCAAATGGTTTTCACACATACACCTCATGAAGATATCATCAGCATTGTTTTCTTAACTGAAATGTACAGACGTGAAACAGGTCAGAAGCTTTCGATTTTTCTTTGGTATAATTTGTATTTCACGGGATGCCAGTTTTTGTGCAAATGGTCCACATAGTAATCACATTAAATCCACATTAGAATCCAAATTACGAACTCGCAAGCAACGATTGTCTCCCTTATAACGATATATCTACGTGTAGACCTTTCCCATAATATGAAAACATGCACAAACTATCAGTACGAATACACCTGTTACTCGCACTTGTGTCATACTTGTTTCGAGTTCCTCCTCGAGTCTTCTATATTGTCACCGAGAGGTAACGTAGATGGACAGGGTTGGTTTACGACTAGGGGTGGACGTGTCTTCAGTCTAGTGTATTGTCAACTACTGGTCCCTTGTCATCTGTGGAAGACAAGAAAAACAATTATATAAAACAAACAATCAGGACCCCCGTTTTACAAAGACGTCATAACTTTACGACGTCCTAAACCATACTACTGGGTTGATAAAATGGTTTTAAAGTGTGCACGTTGCAAAGAATTACAAGTTGTTTCATTGGACAGTGCACACTTCACAACCATTTTTTGCATTTGTAGACAAAATCAATCAACTCAGTGAGATGGTTTAGGACGTCGCAAAGTTATGATATCTTTTTAAAACGGGCCCCAGACTCTCAATGTGCCATTGTTATGAATGTCACCTTCTTCCATTGTCATTTACTTGGTGAAGGAGCAAGCAAAAGCCCCTAAACACTATGAACACACGTGCAAAGAAGTTGACATCCATATAAGTCCGCCATTTTGTCGTTATCTTTCTAATGTTTTGGGACATATGCTTACTCAGTCCTGCACAATGGCTGTGGGGTATACATGAAGCCTTGTGGACAGTCTAGATAAAAGAAGCAAGGCTAGCATCTACATATTAAATCAGTCTAAGGAACAATAACTAAATCAACACAAGAGTCATCAGAAGATGACGTATTACCCCGGTTCCTTCAAAGTTTTAGGAAGGTTTGAGACTTTTATGGAAATAAACAAATAAATTAAATAAAAATCACAAATGTACTAAAGCAGCAAAAGGAACCACAATAACATCTGTTCGATACATCTCTAAAGTTTCACTGAAAGATATTTGTCGATATTTAGCAGTTTTTTAATTCTGCTTGAAAACAAAATCTGTCTCTTTTTAGACTAATTTTCTATGGCAACCAATAAAAATTTGAAAAATAAAAACATCTACAAAGCACTATTTCAACACTTGTTTGATATAATTTAATCAAATTTATTGAGAAACAAAATTTGCTCATTTTTGAGACTGTTTCCATGGAAACATAAGAAAAATCAAAATCACAAAATTCCCAAAATAGCAGAAGGCGAATTTGCACAGACCGACAGGGTGTTGACAGCATCTGGTTGCACATGTAATGTCTTTAAAACTAAACCTTTTTGTTGATTTGCGCTGATCTACACTTCACAAAATGTGCAGTTTAGAGCAGCGCAATGCAACAAAAAGTCTAGATTAACGTTTAGTTGCCTGTGTTATCTTTAACACGTATATAAAATGTCCACAATTACACTAAAATCCGGACAAAGTTGTAACAAGCTTTCTAAAGGTTAATTCAAATAAACAAACACGAACTAACTATATCTGCGTTAGTTGACGTCCAAAAGACAATGCAGCATGCACACAAAACACGAACAAGGAACCAGATTTGTAAGTGTGTAACACGGACGGGGAATTCCTCAACTACATTATAAAGTTCTTGGAACTCTTTAAATGCGATACAAACTTCGTTTCTCAGAAAATATGATGAGTCATACTTTACACAAGAAAAGGAACATGTTGGGGTTTTTTTTAAAATCTAAAAGCCGATTTCCTTGTTTATTGGTCTATGAAGTCAGATATTTGTAGTAATGGCCGCAATTACATTCATCAGTTTATGGTTCACTATGTTGAGTCACACAGACAACAATGTGTAATGTAATGTGTATACGTTGAGTAGGAATGTAATAAGTCTATACATTACGTGGTATTATCGGTAAACCGCTAAACCGCAATAGAAATTGAAAACATCGAAATACGTTTGTGATGGATCGATGCTGCTGATGATAATGTTTTTGATATTTCTCTTGCATTTTTGTCTATTAGTTTTGCGTAGTTTAAATAAGTTAAAAGTTCATTTAAAAAGCTTATTAATGTTTTAAAAGTAAATTAAATATGTTTAAGATTTGTTTTTCGTTTTAATTTTCATATGAGAGTCATCGACACACTAACCTTTAAAGTGCCAAATTGATTTTAGTCGGAAAACTGTAACTACCTTGTGTTGTTGAAAATCTATCCTATGATAATTTTAAACACATTATCACGAGATAGGTTTTTAGCAGTTACAGTTCTAAGTCTTAATGAAATCAAGTAGGCGCTTTGAGGGTTAATTCAATCTAGGACTAAATTATCACCCTCACAATGTCAGGCGCCAAATTTGTCCGTTCTAATATCCAGATTCTAACATAAATATGTTGTTAGATCTATTCTGTGATATTTTTGTAGAAAACGCTCCTATTGGAGCTCTTTTAAACAAACTGGTACAGATTAGAATATCAACAACACAAGGTGAAGGGTAGTCATAGTTCTCAGTCTTGTTGAAATCAAGTTAGTGTTAAATAATATTGGCCTACATCTTTTGCTGGTACATTTGATCAACAAGTTCTGTTTAAAAATGGCAAAATAGTTGTAAGTTGCTTCCTTTCCGAAGAATAAATGTTTTGGACTTAAAAAATATTCATGTGTGTCCATGTTCAACTTTAATATTGAGTTTGAGTTTGTACTTTCTCAGATTGTCAACATGCCAAACATTTTCTTTGATAAACAAAACCGCAGATTTATTTACACTTTTCAATGTTTTGCAATATTACTTCTGGTAACCATCATCGGGCTAATGGTCTTGTTTACAAACGCCAAGAATGCAGAGTAGTACAGTGGTTAGCGGACTGGACAACGAACCAGGACATCGCGGGTTCGACTCCCGTCCAGTGGGTTCGGCGTCATTATCTTTCAACATGCAGTGAGAACAGAGTGAATTGTTGTAACACTCATGGTTTGCAGGTACCGGTCGCAGTTAGCAGGTTTCACTGCATCACATACCACATTGGTGATGCAGGCTTTTCTCCTGGAATAACCCTTGCCGCCGCGAAAAACGGTGTTAAACCTATAGTCACGCACCCATACATGCCAAAATGGTTACTAACTGTACCCAATATTATTATTTTTTAAATGGTTGTTCTTTTGGAGGAAAGAGCACAGTGTACACTAATGTCAGCATTTGTAAACCGAACACATGAGTTCAGTAAACTATATTTCTTAACATTAAAGAGGTGTTATTAAAGAAGTACTATCTTCACCTTTAAGACAGCCGCGAAAAGCTAAATCGCTCAAGCGGCGTTGAATAATCATTCACTCACTCATCTTTTAGACAAGTATATGAATGAGATATTATTTGTACAATAATCTCGTATAACACTTTTTGTTAACAGCATTTTCTTACAATGAGGTGACGCACTGCCCGTGATGTATGATGCACCGAGCAACTCGGACAGTTCCTAATAGGTACAAACCACTCGGACTTAATAATTGATCTTATTCATATCTTTCAGTAACTCGCTGACTCAGTGCCATGCCCATATTTGGTTCGTTGACGAAGATTGTCAGAACAGTTCTTAGCACGGATTTACCAACTCTATATGTATGCTAAAATTGTTCGATTTTCAATATAAACGCCCAATCATGTTTGTTGTAATTAGCGGTTGCTTCTTGGAGGGACACTAAACTGATTACTCGGAAGGGGGTAGGGAATGTGTCATAGAAGGATCATTAACCCTAAAAACGCTAAAGTTAATCTTAGTCGTACTTATAACTGTGCAACTTTACACTGTTGAAAATCTTTTCTTTGGGAATTTGTTTGAAATAACTCCTTTAGGAGTTCTTTCAAACAAATTACTAAAGATAGATTTTCAACAGTGTCTGGAAATTAAAGCTGGAAATAAAAGGTTTTTTTTATAATGGTACTTATGCTTAAAAGAGTCAATGCGTATTCTCTATGACTAATATATTTTTTGTTTACGGTTATTTGAGAAAACGAGTCATAGAGAGATGGTTAAGGCATGTAAGAATAAACAATTGTGTTTGAGAAATATTCATATTTATTTTTAAATGTATGTTTGTAAATAATTAGGTGTTTATCATGGTAGAAACTGAAGACGTATGGTTGCGGGGCTAAATTAAATTCTTTTTCAAGTATCAATCGTTTCACGTTATACAACAAACTCATTTTGAGTATTTGGTTCTGAGGATTTAAGCAAATAATCCTAATGAACAAATCATGACGTTTGCTTCGTACAAGATGGCATGCAAGACAGTTAAATGCTAAAGTGGTTTTGGAAAAGAAACATACCTTGTGGCAATAACAGGATATATTATGGATTGCAACTTCTTTATTATGATGCGCAGCGTTTCTGAGCTTGTCTGTGCCTCAACGAAGGGCGAGGATTATCCCAGAAACGTCATTCTTTACCATTAAAGAAGTTGCAGTCCCTAATAGTTCATGTTACAACGCCTAAATGCCTTTAAAGAATCATACCTAGTGGCGTTCTAATGTGGTTTTATTGTTACCAGTGAAGACGCGTTTCGTAAAATCACTGCGTTTCCCCTTGGGTTTAACATTAAAAACTCTTATTCTCAGCACACCTATACACTCCCACATTACTACCTTGTGCTGTTGAAAACAGCTGGAAGTTATCTTTAACAAATATGCCAGGGTTTACATTTTCATTAGCTGTTTTATTAAACATAGAACACTGATACTAACAAACGAATTTATGCCAATCAACGCATGACGCAGCACATCGAATTTGAATGGAAGACCAAAAGCAGTACATAAAAATCGTATTAAAACCTAACGCCGGTTCCTAACATGTAAGTTTAGAAAAAATAATAAATAGTTGAAATGTTTGGGTTTTAAATTTTTTTATTTAAGAATTAAACTAGAAAATGAATTAAAATTCTTATCCACTGCTTTGGAACTGTAAGAGTGAAGCGACAAAAACGTCTAAAATCTAAATCCTGTGACCAACTTTTGGTAAAAATACTTATTTTGTAGTTGGTTTGAACAACCAACCACAGCAAGATAGATTTGAGCCGTCAAAGACGGCTAACCCTTACCGTGCGGCTCCCGGGAGTATCTTGGTCAGGTTGTTAGCCTGACCCGGAATTTTTCGTGAGCCGCACGGAAAATACAGGCAGCGATGTTGAGTGAGGCACTAATTGGGATAGTTGAAACCTTTAAACATTCCGGGACATGCCACTCACTCTCCAAATTATGCCGCACAGTAAGGGTTAATAATCTAAATATTTGTCACGACAGATTCCACTAAAGACAATGCAGATAGGACAGGTCCATATACGAATCAATGACAATCAGTGATTACACCCGGTTTTTGCAACAGTAGCCTGCATGGTCTTATCAACCGGTAGCACCCGTCACCATCAACACTTTCACAAACTTCTTAAAATTTTAAGATATTAACCCTGTATTAACTATTTTGAGTAAGAATTTGAAAATTAACCTCTTATGCTGTTGAAAACATGTTCTGTATTAATTTGTTTAAAAAAGCTTCTGCAGGAGCTCTTTTAAACAAATTACCACAGGACATGTTTTTAACAGCATAGTGGGGTTGACATTATGACCAAATGCCCAAATTTTGCAATTAAAGACTTAAAACCTTTTGAAACTTATTCTGAGCGGCGAAATTTACACCTTGCTCTATCTCAATTTCGGTCTTTGGGGACTATTACAGAAAATACAGGATAGAGAGTGGATGCTGCAAGTATCAAACTTCTTTCTTCCTATCATGTGATGCACATTCCTTGTGCTTTCTTACTCCCCTCTTGAGAAATATACAGCTGGGAAATGTATCACAACGCCCAAGCACAAACTCCATGAAATAAGTGTGCATATTCAGACAGTAATGCAGTTTAAACATCTTCACCTGGTATTGACTTTCTTTAGCTTTCTAGTGTCTTTATTGTTTTCTCAAGGATTACAGAAACAGTAATCTAGTCATCCTCACTAATCGAGGCTATGAGATTTCTATTAGTTTCCATTACATACCCTCGACACATTTACTGAGATTGCTGTGATTTGAGTTATGCTTGGTTAAAATAGCCACGAGATGCAATTTTTTTCAACTGTTATTGCACGATTTTAAATTTGTCGTGAGCTCCGCCCTGTTGTTCACACACTATCACCCGGTAATAAATCGGTTTTAGTTTTTTTTCCTGCAAAGAAAACTTATTCCGCTTTGACATAAAGTGCGAGAGATTGTCTGTGCGAAGCATATGATTGGATGATGGGGACTATGAAGAAGTTTTCATGTCAAAGTCGAGGGTATGTACTTGAACGTAATGAGAACATCACATGCAGGATCATCAAGAATAGGTTTTAGACCTTTGTTGTAGGTTATGCTCTGTCTCTAGTATTTTTAGATAACTTTGTAAGTACAAATATAATTTCTTTTGCTTCGGCTGCGGAAGCTTTGAGTATGGAGTCAATTATTACGTTAAATATTTCCCTGACATTAAATAACGTACCTCGCAAAACTTGTTCAAACAAATGTCTTTTTACAAAGCTGAATACCCATAAACGATAGCAGCGCAGAAAAACATGGTGTTGCAATACTTTATTCTTTGTGTATACTTATGTGTTCAGTCTTTTCAAGGTAATATGGACTAAGTGATATATGACGCCACTTTGGGAAATATTACAGCCAGTAGCGGGGGATATGGAAAAGAAACAAAACCCCAAAAAGCAAAAAAATAAAACAAACAAATAAACACACAGGTAAACAAACAAACAAACAAACAAACAAACAAAACCCCAAAAACTGAAGTTTTATGGGAAAATGTATCAACTTTACAAACATCGGTTTTTCGTTTCATACTTAGAATACTCACAATACTCACAATACTCACGTATTTACAATACGAGGATACAATGTTACGACACACAATACCATGCGTTAGACTGATGTTGAAGGCAGTGTTTTATTCCAGCACGCCATATGCATGTCACTCATGTTACAGAATCAGTTTGTGTGAACACACTAGACTTATACATGGCTTCGGTTAACAGATTCAAAAATTGTAAAGTGCAATTTAAAACTTTTTAATCGTCACACATGATGTCATTTCATTGTAGCGACATCTCTGGCATGACATCAGCACATTGTCCTATCATTGTGACTTCACAATGGTCGTGCAGCAACACTGTTCCAGCTTATGGCAGAACAGAAACATGTCAGTGAAACATTTTTTTAAAATGATTGATTTATGTTGTAAATTGATTTTGAATGTTAAATATAGAATCTCACCCTCGTGTCTCCTGATATCAAATATATCAACACTCGTTGATAAACGTTTAAACTCCTCGGTTAACTCGGGTTGATATATTTGATATCAGAAGACACAAGGGTGAGATTCTCTATATATCTAGCATGTGTAAACCATACT
>JAULCD010266759.1:0-10187 GCA_032361085.1 Calliostoma canaliculatum | reverse complement strand
CCAAGACATTAAAGAAAACAAGTTCAAATGGACCTCTCCAAATCAATTTATTACAAAATTTCACTTCATGTAACTGGTAATATTGTTTCTATATTTCTTAAGAAAATAAATGTACCCCAAAAATTGACTATCGAAACTATCGATAGTTAGATCAATTATTGCCAATAGTATCGATAGTTTCAAGTTGCAATCAATAGTATACTATCGTGAGACAAGCAATCGCAATCAATCGATAGTTCGATGTATCGTTACACCACTAGTACGCAATGTTCAAAAGATTAATCGTAACACTCAGACAAACACGCGTACACGATAAGTTAATGTCACATGGGTACATGAAATGTCAGTTTCTGTATGTCCACTGCAATCAGAAGAGAAGAGGCAGCAACAATGTATACGTGTGTCAAACCCAAAGATTAACAACAACTATTAACTCGACTGAAAGTAAGGGAGATAATTAACCAATTGTGCACAGCCAATCAGCGTTTAGCAGTGTTTGATGGTACGTGTCGCCCTTGCTGCTTTTCTCTAGTGACTTAAAAAGAACGAAGACTGGACTTTCCTCCACATATTTAAAGCCTATTGTGAATCACATTTTGTAAATTCACAAATACAAACAGGTTATTATTTCCCCTTTCTCCGCGGACACCGAAGACAAATTTTGGACAATCTTTCCAAATATCGACCTCGCTTTGTATCCCAAATTTCCTTCATACGCCTCTCACTACTCCCTCCCCAACCGTCAACGCTGAAACCAGGCCCCCGTTCCTCAAATCTATCTTAGGTTAAGTTGATTGTTAGTGCTAAGATATAACATTGGCTTACGACTGTCGTAGTGCTGAGATCGCTTTGGAACCGGTGCCAAATGATATCTGCGCTATGACGGTCGTAAGCCTATGAAAAGAAACACCTCCATAGGAAACTGTTTTAAAATCCTTTACGATCATCTTAACATTAGAACGATTTGAGGAAAGGTGGCCAAATCTTAAAAATCTTTTAGAAGTCCTCGATCTGCCTTTGGTAAAGCTTTTATAAAAGAAATATTTTACTGAAGAAGCGTTATGAGCAAACCATGTAGGCTGAATCAGAAGTGTTATTGACGTATTGTGCTACTTGTATCAGCGGTTTAAGGATTAATTAAAACGCAGTCAAGTGGGTGTTGTGTTACTCACATAAGACACACCTGCATAATTGGTATCCATGGTAACTGATATGAGTTACGTTTTATTATCCAAAGAGTACAACACAACCAAGTACACACAAAAACTAATATACCGTGAACATACCAATTTTACTACATTTTTTCATGCCCCACGCGGAAGAAATGTTAACGTCAGTGCTGTATTACATGGAATGTCAAACTCATTTTTTATGTCCTTCGGCCATTGCCAAGGTCCGCCTTAAAATATTACATTTACAAAGCGTGCTAGGTTTTAATATATAACGTCTGTGATTTGTTTGGTAATTTTTTAAATTTTTTTCAAATAAAAGAACTTTTCTCAATGAGATCTCTCGAGAACATAAGGTGGTCGCTGTTTTGCAAATTGGAAAATTTTGATTAATAAAAGTAATGATATTTACAACTGGCACAATCTCATTAAAACCAGTCCTACAGCCCCGTTGAGCATTCTCTACTCTGCATGTAGGATCTGAGAGTCACCCATAGAAGGCTGTAACCTTCACCTAGCGTAACCTCGGGGACCAGATCGCGCTGACCCTCGCATGAAATCTTGTCACTCATGAATTTAGGATAGAGGCCCACTCCTTGCTTTTCACTCAGGTATTTTCTGTATACATCAAATGTCTCTGACTTAAAGAGCGATATAATTCCACAGAGATTCACATAACGCACACGGATTGCTTAATATGGGCGCAGCTATTGTTGTTGGCAAGAGTTACGTCCCTTAAACCCAACCCGAGAGCAAAGAAGTGTCATTTCATTGGTTAGCTATTTTTCCTGACACGTAATTCAGAAACCTGCCGAATGTCCCCAGGGACAATATAACGTAGAGACTAGCGTAGAGTAATTGCCCTGGCGTTACCCAGGATAAACCTGCAGATAAAACTGGAATGACTGGGTGTTTGACGTCGACCTTGAACTTGATCGTTTGTAAACATTCAAGTAATCAAACACAATTTTTATGTGGTTTTTTTCATGTACAGCTCAATTTTTGTGAGTACATTGTTGATTAGCTGAATAAGGTACAAACCATAAACTATATATAATGCTTAGTAAAATAATATGTGTAAAAATTATTGGCATGTGAGTTTTGATGTGTAAAGAGTCACTATCATCTTGCATATTTCACTGTCCATTCTTTAGCTGTCTGCTCATACCGAGCTCGATCCTGTTTTAATACAAGAGCGATATCTGGCTCCAATGGGTCTTCGGGATTAGGGTTTATCATCAAAGAACGTATGGCCTGCAAAACTGAAATAGAAAACATATTCAAACTGTATAGCAAAAATTACACACAAAGGCTACTTTATGTTGGTTGTCAAATACGATGTATATTTCATCTAGTGAAATATGAAAAAACATATTTTCATGAATTGCGAAGCGAAATGATTTCACGAAATGATATATTCATCGTATTTGTCAAACAGCATAATATAGTCAATTTATTATATTAAAAAATAAATTTAATACACTTATTAACAGCATGGGTTTGGGGTTATAAAAGTTAGATAAGTTACTTTTCACTTTTCCTAACATTTCACTAACATCTGTGACTGTGGTTAATACAAAACCACCGAAGCCATGCTTGGCTAAGTTGATCGTGAGTAATTTTTAAACAATGTCCTGTGGATTTTTTTTTTATCATAGGCTTATGATTGTCGTAGCACAGGAATTGATTTGGAACCGGTACCGAATGGCACCTGTTCCAAAGCGATGTCTGCACTACATCAGTCGCTAGCCAATATTTTGGGTTTTATTCGCCACGAGGTTTAGATATACAAAAACAGCGTGGCAAAATTAACAATGTGCATCTCTGTTCATGTATCTTTAACTGCAACCATTGGCTGTGATTAAAAGATGTTATTATTTTTAATATCAGTTATACTTTTAGATATTTTGAAAGATGACGACCATTGCGAACCAAGCTTGTCCAGGCCGATCTTTCCATCACGGCTGATGTTGGGATGATATATCCTCGTGGTGAATTGCATCTGGAAGAAACATATCTATTGATACAGAAACTGAACGGAAAAATATACAATTATCTTGAAATTTTCAAAATTACTTTGTTACTTAAGTCACTGTTACTGAATCAGTGTTATTAGGATTCAAAACTTTGGCCACGTTGTGTTGTTAAAATCTTGTCTTGTTGTAATTCCTTTGGATCGGCCTCCGTTCCTCAAAGCGATCCTAGTGTTAAGATGATCGTTAGAAACCGGTACGACGGTCGTAAGCCAATGATATAGTTTAGCATTTACGATCAACATAGCCTGAAATCGCTTTAAAGGAACAGGGCCCTGATAACAAAAAGTTCTTCAGGTTGCTGTTTCACAAAGTTATCGTAAATTTGCTTTAAAAAACCCACTAGTCCGCGATTGTCTTGAGAATACCTGAGGAGTCACACCTGTACGCATGATCCTGTTTAATAAAGTTAAGATCAGTTTTAGTCAATCTTCTGGACACACAAAAAACTTAAGTGTAGGAGCTCTTTTACACAAATTATTACAGACAAAGTTTTTAACAGTACAAGGTGGTAACAGTTTTAAATTATACTCGTTCAGCACTGTACGGGTTAATGCTTTTAAAAGTCGTTATCATCATGTGGCAAAAATTAATGATACCACCTCACTTAACTTTATACTTTTATAAAAGCTGGATGTACGACGACTAGTAGGGCAGAGCATGCTCACTCTTCGCGAACACCTGATGCCATCACTGAATTTCGGCTAATCATATAACAGCTTTTATAATTGTATTGCCTTCGGATGCACACGTAAATTTCGCGTCTGGTAAATCCCGGACACAGTTTTCCTAAAAGTTTCTTATTGAAATGGAAACTTTAAACATAACTAATGACGATAACTAGTTACCACAACAGGAACTGTTTCAAACGTAGGGAGAGATCTCTGTGGACAACTTTCTCCTACAAAGGCAATAACAGAACTATCCCCTAAAATTTGTCATATGTTCTTGTTAACTATAAAATCGAAACTTGCTATGAAATACGTAAATCGATTGTTGTACATTTCAGTGATAATACAGGAAAATTAAAACTAATCAATAGTTTTAATACATGTTTTTTTACAAATTTATCCTCTACCATATAAATCCTACCGTGCGGTTTTTGGAAATATCCGGACCAGGTAGCCTGACCCGAATATTTCCGCGAACCACGTGGACGGACAGGCAGTGATGTTGAGTGAGGCACATTCCTGGACACACCAATCAGGATAACTTGTCCCAAAAAATTTCGTACGGTAATAATTTATTTTTTGAAATAAAAACAACAACATAAAAGACAGTCGAATATAAATTAAATACTCACTGTGGAAGATAAACTATTTTGGAACTAAAATCAACGGAGTTTAGTGAGTAAGACTTAATGTCACACGTTGAAAACATTTCTACAATGCTGCATAATTTTGTTACTTGTTAACATCGCAGGTTAATTTTGTCATATTCATATTGTAAATTCTTTACTGTGCAAATAACCACTTGCAAAATTGCTAATGGTGGTGCCCACCTACCTTTGGAGGTTTGAAAGGATAGTTGTTTGGAAAGGTAATGTCCACACAAAAAAGTCCACCATTAAATGGACTTTCCTCCTGAAAAACAGACAACATATGCATGGAATTTAAAAACCCGTTGTGGAAATATACATGTGTGATGGAATACTCTATAAATGGTACTTTCTTGTGTGGTCGGCATCTACTTGGCACCTGTTTCACAAAGTCATCGTAAGACTAAGACGTTTAATTTTTATTTTAGCGCTCTCGTTACGTATTAGTGAGTGTTATCAAAAGCAAGGTCAGCATGAACAACTTTGTCAACTTGTTACTTTGGATAAGACAACGTTTCAGAGTACATTCTTTCTCCTTTATCAGGTGAATGGTATGAACTGGTAATGTAGACCTATATATACACAGTAAACTGACATAACAATGCATTTAAAACAGCAATTATGATGATCGTAAGTAATTTTTGAAACAATGTCCAATGGAGCTGATCGTAAGTGATTTTTTAAACAATGTCTTGTGGAGTTGTTTCTTATCACAAGCTTACGACTGTCATAATCTTAGCTCTCTCGTTACGTATAAGTGAGTGTTATCAAAAACAAGGTAATCTTCAAGTTCAATAAAAGAACAATACTCACTGGACCTAGTATTGTTGCTTTCCACAGGAATGCTGAAAACAAAATGAAAGTGATCATCTATGATACTTTCTTATTAGGCCCCCCAAAATATGTTGTGGTTCCAATTACCCGACCTTGCCTACATTATGGGTGCCGACCTTAATTTTTTTTAATATCATAATGACAAGAAATAACATTGTATCATCTACTGCAGCTGAAACCTATTTTATCTTATTAAGCCTTAAAGTGCTGAACACATTTGCTCATTTTAGTTTTTAAATTATAGCTGAAACAGGCTGTTGAAACCCTGTCCTGTGATAATTTGTTTAAAAGAGCTGCTGCAGGAGCTTTTTTAAACAAATTACCACAGAATAGGGTTTCAACAGCACAAATTGGTCACAGTTTTAGGATGGCTGGAATTCACGCAGCACTTTAAGGGTTAAAATTATTTCGATTGTAAAAAAAAAAATTCTCGACCGACTTAAATTTTTAAGACATATAATCGGAAACACAACATTTTTTTGGTTTGGCCTTAGTTGGGGAATTCTAGAACATTGACGCATGCAAATGTTCTAGAACCTGGGACTCAACAGCATAGAATTTATTAAAATCTTGATCAGAAGAGGCTTCAATGTAATTCCTGAGTGTGGAAAGACTCGTGACAACATCATCATCTGACAACTTTGTGTCGCAGCGAATAACATCTTCGTCGTCGTCACTTAAATCAGCACGTTCAATGACAGTGTCCTCCTCATTTCTTACTGCAATATTCGCACAGATCTGTTCGCTTGACTGCAGCCCGTAACATGGCAGGTCTGAGTCGGACATCACAAACTTCTCAACCTCGTCTGCACTCAGCTCGTTTATCTCCATATCATCGGGACATGGATCTGGTCTCTCACTGCCTGGTCTCAAACCAGCTTTCCAGAAAGAGTTTTGAACAGTTAAAGGAGAAACGTCAAGCCATGCCTTGTTCAACATGTGCAATGTGTCAAGCAGTTCAGGCATTTTCTGAATTATCTCCCTTCGCTGCATTAAAGTTTTTCTGTAGTTGTACCTAAATCTCAAAGAAATGCCTTCATTGAAAGGGTTCGCTGCCAAATATCTGTCTTTGTGGAGAAAGAAGAGTTTAGTGTTGGTCAGGTCACTATGAGCTTCTGCAGGATGGACTGGTGATACATCAAGGATCATAACAACATGACGGTTTTCAGCTTTCATGTCCATGTCGAAAGAAATAAGCCAGTCCACAAACATGTCACTTGTTATCCAAGCATTGTAGCTTTGGGTCTCGTATCGACATGGCAAGTTGAACATATTTGGTGGCAATGGCTTGCCTATTACTAACAAAGGGACTTTGCTATGACCAGTCTCATTGCAGCATAACAGTACAGAAACTTGATCATCGTTTTCAACATCTGGCATGGACTTGTAATGTAAACCTATTTCAGCAAGTGTGAATGTGTTTTCAGGTGTGAAGTCGCCTAGATTAGGATTCTTTAGTTTTGGAAGCATTTCTCTTTGTAATTGAAGATGATCTGGATTTGAACTACTAACAATCACATTTCGGTCACGCCACCTGTAAATCCAATTGTCCGAGACGTATTGGTTTGTGTAGCCCAATAGTACCGAGAGTTCATGAGACTTGTCTCGCAGAGTCTGGTTCGTGATGGGCAGGCTGTACTGCTGAGCTGCACAAAACCAATCTGACAACGCCTCTTCAATATCCACATAGTTACTGTATCTAAATCGTTTTCGCTTGTAACACACATTGCTCATCGAAGCCGACACAATACTTCTGCTGTTTAACAGTGAACGAGACACAACTGACTGGGAAATGTTTAAGTGTTTGCCAATATCGCTTTGAGTGTAACCTTCACTTTTTAATCGGACTATTTCCAGCTTTCGTGCAAGGCCGATCTCCTCGCATCTTTTTCGCCTTTTTAGGCGCACGTTCCTATTATTGTGGGTGACAATAGAATATTCCTCGCGTTGCGCGGAGAGTATACGTGATACAAACGATTGTGACACGTGCATTTTAGTGCTGATCTCGTTCTGAGTAAATCCGTCCTGCTTCATTTTCACGATTTTCAGTCTTAGTTTTTCTGACATTGTTTTACGATACCGTCGCCTGTTTAAGTGGTCAGAATGTGTGACGAGTCGCAACTCCACGTTAGTTCCCCCAATACAAGACAGAGCCATTTATTTTGAATAATTCAACTACTCTAATTTGACGACGTTTTTGACAAAATATTAAAGCGAACCCTCATTCTTTGTTTCAGCAAATGATTCAACATGGTAGCCAATGACTTCCGGAGGAAGGTGTGCGTTTATGCGAACATGACTTGTACACAGAAACATTCCTGTTAATGGGAAAGTGTTTTAACACAGGATAACGCCTTTGCTATGTGAATTAAACTGTATATTTTTTATTTTGATATAAACATCCCCGCAAATCAACATTTTTGACAATAAAACAATTTAAATATCAATTGTTAAGAAGCATTTGAAAAATGACTGAATAGCTAAGATATTCAAAATGGCGGGTAACTTCTTTGTAACCGTTCCGCGAAGCATGATGCGTTTGTACGAACATGTTTTGCATTTAGAAACATCATTTATTTTGGTTTTTTTGTGGTAGTGGTTGTTGTACATTAATGATTAAACAAACAATTTAAATGTGTTGTTGTTTTTGTTTTTATATTGAAGTTTAAAAATATATTTGATACGATATGCAGCTGTACAATTGATTTGTTTATGGAGTAGAATACCCTTTGTGACGTTTAAACACTTGAAAAATTGTAAATCTTAAAACTGATGTAGTGTGATATTATTGGGATTCAGTATATTGTGTTTGGTTTTGTAACCTACGGAAATACGTTTAGCCTACTATTGCCGGGTTAATAGCTAAAACAGCACTGTTTTGTTGGCTAGAAAGGCACTAAAACAAAAGCGGCCCCACACCAGGCTAAAACAGAAAATTTTATTTACTTTTTTTTATAATTAATATATCTTTGTCTGTATGTAATTTGAGAATGAATTGTTTATAATAATGATAAAAATTATATTCAAAGTACTGAAACAAGATCAAAAGTTTAGGACGTCGTAAACACTCTACAACCATTTTGTGCATTTGTAGACCAAATTATTAACCCAGTGATATGGTTTAGGACGTCGTAAAGTTAGTTTTTCTTTGGAAAGTACACACTTTACAAACATTTTGTGCATTTGTAGACCAAATTATTAACCCAGTGATATGGTTTAGGATGTCGCAAAGTTAGTTTTTCTTTGGAAAGTACACACTTTACAAACATTTTGTGCATTTGTAGACTAAATGTATTAACCCAGTGACATGGTTTAGGACGTCGTAAAGTTATGACGTCTTTGTAAACGGGACCCTGTGGTAATTTCACCAAATCACCACAGGAAAGGTTGGGTTTTTCAACAGCACAAGGTCACATGCAGTTGTATATCAAAGTCAGCAACTTAGGGTTAAACTGGAACAGGGTAAAATAGGGTTAACATTTTGTCATTTATTCGCAGAAAGTGTGAGTGAGTTAGGGTTAAACGCCGTTTTCAAAAAAAATTCAGTTATATCACGGCGGTCAGATTTTACAGCAGGGGGGAACACCTAGTGTGGCTGTGAAACCTGCGAGTCTCAGCTGGTACTGACGAACCAAGGGTGATGCTAGCACCCTCCCTGTGGAACAGTTCTCCACTGCTGAGAGTGATGCCGAGCTCCCGGAATCTTTTTATGGGCATATTTGTGTGTCTGCTTGTACCAGATCGGGTATTTCACCGATTTTTAACGTGCTAGCTCACAGAGATATTATATCGCAGTTTACATGAATATCTCGCTACATAAACCATCGCAAGAGTTCAACTTTATAACGTCTTTTGATCTTACGCGGCCTGGGATCGAACCACCGACCTACCGCACACTCCGATTTCTGAGCAGACGCTCTTTTAAACAAATTACCACAGGATATAGGTTTTCAACAGCCTGTATCCGCTCAAATTTGAACACTAAAATGACCAAATGTTGTGTATAAGCTGCAGTAGATGATATGTCTTGGTTTTTTCATTATGATAATAAAAAGGTTAGAGTCGGCACCTATGTTGTAGGTAAGGTCGGGTAATCGGAACCATAACATTTTTTTTATTTTTGGCCTTATAACTTTAGTTTATGATCGCGTCTTTCCGGGTACACACCACCTTCAGTGAGGTTTTAACGACTGCCACCGGTGAAGCACGACATAGTAACTTTTTCACTGGTGTCACCACATTCAAAGGTGTTTTATGAGCATCTCATTATCATTAAAGGGCGGGAATAGGATGAAAAAGGGGAAACAAAACACCCAGAATAGTTTTACTGACCAGTAGCAAAATAATCAGGAGCTAGCTTAAATTTATAATATTTTGGAATGTGGACAATACCCACGTGTTTTTAAACTTCTGTACGTGTCGCGAAAATGTAATTCTTCGTGGAACAGTAACTGTAACAATAAAACGTTGGCAATAAAAATAATGAAAACAACCGTACTTGTCGATGATCTTTTTAAAGTAGGCACCATAAAAGAAACTTTTTTTTGTTTTTTGTTTGTTTTTGTTTTGCCAGAAATGCACATACTGTTAAAATAATATCTTGAAAAGAGCCGACTGAAGTCTGTTACATTGAGAACTTGGGTCACTTTGGGGTGTTAACCGCTGATCGAATGTCAAGATGAAGTTCGTACTTTTTGAATATCAAAATTTTAGGCCTACACAGACAGTTTGAGTACGTATTTGGTGAGAATGTGTTTTAAAGAGCTCCCACAGGATAGATTTCCATAACATAAATTGGTAATAATTTAAAGTCCAACTTTTAAAAACTCAAAA
>JAULCD010266648.1:0-10188 GCA_032361085.1 Calliostoma canaliculatum | reverse complement strand
ACTGGTTGTAAACTGTGCACTTTCCAAAGAAAAACTTGTTTTTCTTTAGAAAGTGCACAGTTAACAACCATGTTTTGAATTTGTAGACCAAATATATTAACCCAGTAATATTGTTTTAGACGTCGTAAAGTTATTACGTCTTTGTAAAACGGGCCCCTGCAGAATAAATGTCGAATTTAGTTTCATCTATGAAGTGAAGGTGATCTCTCAATAGCCATCCATCGCACGTATAGAACTGCTGATAGTTGCCATTAAACTGACTTCAAAGGACTGACGTGAAAAGACACTGATATTTTCCAAACTTTATTTCAACATTTTAAAGAAAAGGCAACGTTGCTGCGATATAAATGAGGTTATTTGAAAGTTTGTGTCTGACTTCCAAGTCATAATAGCTGTAACTTTTTTTAAACTCAAACTTCTAGAAACGAGAAATGTTTATCGCATATTTACGTACGAAGTTATAATCATTAATGCAACTTTTATTTTGATTTTAGTTGACGCAGTTTTGAAAGACAGTTGCTTACGGATTATTGCTGGACGTGGATAGTGCTGACTTGTGGAAACCGCGTGTTTGAAAATGGCCTTTGTATTGTGCAAACTATGAATAATTTTTTTGTAACGTTGGCAACTGTCGTATAAACAAACTGGTATACGTTTAAAACTTGCCGATGAGTTTTAAACTTGTGCTAAATCCTCGACGTCATTGACGTTGAGAGTTAAAGTTCTCTTGTTAAATTTGTTTGATCAAATAACAATAAATACGTTTCAATACCTAAGAGGAACAACGATACGAACTCAGTTTACTCTGCATTTCATACATATGGTTTCCACAGCATGCCCTTTACAGTGTGAATCCAGAAATGTTATCCATCCATATATATACCGATGTTAAATTCAATTTGACTACATGTTACAATTTCAAACTGAATTAAAGATGTGACCTTGGGCAAACTTTGAGTAGTAAATAATTTTGATCTGTTATCATTGTATAGATTTGTACTACGTGGCTTGTGTTCTATGTGCAGTGCATATCAGACAACGACAGTTTTTATTGGTTATGTTTGGTTTTATTTTCTAATTGTCGTTCGTGATGGTTTGGGTTTAGGTTTTCATGAGTTGTCTGAACAAATCATTCTTTACTATCTATCAGCCACTGGCGAAATTATGAGAGTAATTAAATATATATGTGGTTGTTAATTGCATAATTCTATTTACATTGCAACTGACAACTAATTACACTGACCAATGATGATATTTATAAGGGTAATAAAATATGCGTTATGTCCATAACATCCTTTTACTTTCACCACATAGCATAAAAACAAAAAAACATAAAAAACATAAGGTACATAAAGTAGTTTGTGGGACATTAGATACAAAAATGTTTGACAACGCTCAGAAGTGACAAGGACACACCGTTAAAAATTGATTTATTATTCAGCAGATTTTCACTGGTTTGATAAGATTTCCTATGGACATCTTATCAAATCAATGAAATTCTGCTGAATAATGTATATACATTATATTATATTATATTACAATATATACATTATATTCTTTCTGGTGCAGCTAGACCAAATTTGAATGTAACTGAAAATGTACTTGAAGTACACATTTTCACTTCCTATCCTGATAAATTATCTGTAAGCTGCTGTCACTTTAAAATCAAACTGCCTTTGAAATGAGCACTCTGTAATGTACTTAACCCGTTCTGACTTCCGGTACGATCCAATAAACAAACAGGTAATGGTAGGGTTTGGAGATATTAGGTTTTATTAAACGTTGAAATCACATCTTATCTTCTTAATCTGAATACGCAATGTCGCAGCATGTAATACATTACACATGTTTCACAACCTGAAATCTGCAGTTAAAATATATTTATTGCGTGATAAAGATTGAAAGTAAAAAAGAGTTAAAACAAAAACGCCTTACTTCATTAACAACCAGACCTTGTAGTCCCAGGTTCGTTTATCTTAAGGCGACTCCTTAAACAATGTAAATTTCTGTCTGTCTTCTCTTGCAAGAAACTGCCGAACTGAAGCGATCTCTATGCTGAAATCTAATGAGACTTGTATTAGACTGTCCTGAACTCAGTGATCTGAACAAATTTAAAGTAAGTGTCTAGTTGCTGAAACACAAATCCTTTGTAAATTTACGACGTCTTAAACCATACAATTAGGTTTGTGGGTTTGATTTCCAAATGCCACACATCGTTGTAAACTGCACTTTTCAAAGAACAACCAATGGGGAAAAATGTTTATAAATTATTCAGTAGTTTTCTATTGGTTTGATGAGATTTCCTGCGAAAATCTCATCAAACCAATAGATAACTGCTAAATGATTTATATACATTTTTTTCTAGTTTACATATGGTTTTTTAAAAGTGCAGTTCATAACGATTGTTGTGAAGATAGACCCACTGCTTCATAAAGATGGTTTACGACGACTATGTGACGACGGCACACAGATTTACGAAAAGACAAAACGAGGTACTAGGCCCTAAAAGCACAACGAAGATGGAAATAAAACTGTTTAACCATTAATCCAAAACTGGCTCCCACAGGAGATATTGCTGTGAGATCAGGCGATATACACTCTGGAATATCATCACAATGGACGGCTTATTGCAGCAAATAATTAAACCCAATAAACATTTACTAAAATAGTGATGATATCTGTGAAGAGAACATGCTCACCCCTTCCGCAAGTATACCGTATGTGTTCATATACTGTAACGTACACGCAAGACTCTATTGCTCTCAATTTTGACCGAATATCTCGTGACTGCAGTAGGTATGTTGTGTTACGTTAAATAGAAGAGTCCAACCTTCACAATAGTCATTTTAAACAATTGTGAAAATGCATATATTTATAAAAACATGTCTTCTGGTATGTTGATGCAACCTCCTGTGTTAATGTGATACAATCAAACATTTGTAAAATATTTTTTTAACTGTGTCCAAGTTCCAACCTAAATACGCTCCGTGGGGTACCCAGGTAAGGTCCCCTGCAGCCCCATGTTTGTCTGACGAAGACAGTGAAATAAGCCAGTAACGCTTAAAGTGAGCTTCTTGTGAAAGGGAATAGCTTGTGAAAAGCTTAACTATTGCTCAACATGCACTGAACACTAATTCACTCACTCGCAAAGTCAACTGCACTGTTACCCCTTTAAGTGCTGAGCCCAACATTTCCTCACAGCCCTGTGGAACAGTTCTTCACTGCTGAGAGTGATGCCTAGGTCCTGGAATCTTTTTATGTGCATGTGTGTGTGTCTGCTTGTACCAGATCGGATATTTCATCGATTTTTACGTGCCAGCTCACGGATACATTATGTTGCAGTTTACATGAATATCTCACTCAAACACATTATACTGACTCCAAGACAACCAGTCCTGACAACGAACCATCGCAAGAGTGCAACTTTTATAACGTCTTTTGATCTGACGCGGCCGGGGATCGAACCACCGACCTACTGTTTTTTATTTTATTTTTAATATTCCAACTAAAAACAGGCTCTTGAAAACCTATCATGTGGTAATTTGTTTTGAAAAGCTCCTACAGTAGATCTTTTAAACAAATTACTACAGGATAGATTTTCAACAGCACATGATAGTAACAGTTTTAAATGCTAATAAAATCCGCTCAGTTCTTAGAGGGTTAAAAACCTTTTCTGTGATATTTGTTTATACCTGAAAAAATTGTTTTCAACAAATTACCACAACTGATTATGGCCATAGATTTACGTTTTTCCAAAGCTTAGTCAACAGTCTAAAAGCTAATGTAGCCTCATATCTAAAACGTTGGGGATAATGCAACGAGGGCCAAATGTACAGAATGAAGTCTATCCGTAGTTATACAACAAGCTTGCAGTGCACTCTATCTACCACGACCCGTCACTCACCACCGTGAACTATCACACGTTAGGATCAGGATAATCTTTAAAAGGATCTTACTTAATCGTCACGACATCCCGCCCTGCTGCACGTTTAAGTATTTGCTGGGTCCCGTTCCACACATCTCTCGTAAAGCCAGGTTACTTAACGTTCCTGTTAGATTCCTCGTCACAAGAGGGTTCAGCTGAATGTTAATGCTTCTTAGCATTACATCGGTTTTGTGAAAGGGGTCCCGGACTCTTATGTTTAGTGTAGTATCAGGGGCTATCAGTGCTGTCTGACAACGTACAAGCTGACAGCTTAACATTTAGGTTGACTTATAGTCTGGGTCGCATTTGCACTGTCCAGATTTCAAATGCAAACAGTTGTACTTTACGACAGTCAGGTTTAGGAGTCTCAGTGGAAGTTTCGCTTGACCCTTTACGATGCTTAGGATAATTGAAAAATTATCTTCCTTCCATCGCCAGACACTTTAAGAGTGGGGATTCTAACAATGGACAAGATGCTCACTTATGATTAAATTACCCGATAAAGGTTTTATTGCAAAATAACTATTCTAGTAATAATCGTTTATGTACATTACATCTGATCATTATGACTGTCACATAAGATGCTTCTTCTAATGTAACTGAATGATGTAATGCGTATTGACCAGATTGATGTAAATGTTTCATGTCATACGTCATATTTCATAACAAACATTGAAAGTTATTATTATTTACATAAGTAAAAACACACCTCCCAAAAAGGTGTAATAGTATCTGATATTTCGAAAACGGGCAAACATGTTCTGCCCTGCCGGTAGCACTTAACGATCAAACTCAATAGGCGTAAAAACATACTGAAACCTGAATGAAGTGGTGATCAACTGCAAGCCATATTTAGTGAAAACATCTGTGTGTTTACCATAACAGATTCTTAACGCACTGATCAATCCTCAGTCTGTAAAATATTTATTAAAACGTATGGCTGTGAAATGTCTATTTCTGTAATTGTGTGTTTATGCGCGTGCGTGCGTGCGTGTGTGTGTGTGTGTGTGTGTGTGTGTGTGTGTATGTGTGCGTATGTGTGCGTGTGCGTGTGCGTGTGTGTGTGTTTGTGTGTGTGTGTTTTAAACTTGAGGCCTTGAGGTCACAAATTAAATTTAACCTCACATTTTGTTTAGATGAAAAAGCGACAGAATGGATCTGATGGCAACATTAATAAAGAAGAAAGTGTATGTGTTTTAATAATCCTGTTTGTTAAATAGCCTACATAGGTATTATAGGAAACAAAGTGTTCACGCATAGTTTCGGTTGTCAGTAGGGGTTTTGTTTGGTTTTACATTTTATTACTGTAAATTATACAATTAATGTCACATGAAATTAATGCAATGGATAGTAGACAAATAAAGTGACATGAGTTAAATGCGACCATCCAAAAGCAAATAATTATTTTATTTCAAAAACCTATCAATTAAATGTTCACGATTATCATCTTGCAAATGCTATTGTTTTCAGGTACATAAAGTGATGGAAAGTATTAATTGCGTATGTACCGGTAAGGGGCAAGTTTCTGAGTATTTGTTTCCTAATGACTGGTGATTTGATATACTAGTATTTAAATAGTAGAGACGTAAGTTGAAAATATTAAGGAAGTGAGTTACTTTTAACTTCACAAACATTGAATCACTTCAAACTTCTTCTTTTTAAATCACAAACTGCTTGTTAAAACTGTTTTGCTTACTTAATCAATTGCTTAATTAACTTGTTGTTCTTATAAACTAGACTGGGTTTCTTACAATAGGATAAGATAGATTGAATTGATTCAGTTTAAACTCGATACACCCAAGTTTAGTACATAAGACAGAGCTTCAAAGAACCATGCGACATTTCATGTTGCTGCAATTTCTTACTGTTTGTAAGTATATGTAATTTGTTTACTGTTTTAAATCTTTAGAAACTGAGATGTATTCCACGCTATACCAAATACATCGTCACAATGGTAATATTCACAAAGTTGCGGATATCGCAAAATGACACGAATGGGGTTATAAAACCAGATAAAATGCGACATGAAATTAATGTGAGCTCAAGTCGGACGCATTTTTTCGCGTTAATGTCATGCTCACAATAATGTAAGGATTTGCGGTATTTCTTTTCCTTTACAAAAGAACAATTTCAAAGTAATGAATGAAAATGTTTGCTGAGTTAGCCAATTGCATTCATCAAATACATAACCAGGTAAATTAGGAATACAACGTGAGTGAGTGAGTGAGTGAGTTAGGGTTTAAGGAATACAACGTAATATTATTATTAACACGATAACCACATAATATGTCCTATCATTTTAGTATATGTACAATGAACATGCATAATCGCATACACCAATACCAAGTAAGTTTATATGATCCTACAAAAAGTAAACTGACCAAAGTAAGTAACACATTGTCAGCTGATTGTTAAATGTGACACACGTTCTCGGTTGAAGGTAAATTAAACTTGCTAGATTGAACAGTATGAAAAGTCACAAAGAAAATTAGTTCAATTAAGTTTGAACAAGGACAACATGTGTCAAATTTAAACTGACGCATCTGTGTTCTACATCGACCGTTGAAAAAGCTGTTCCTCATATTGTATATGGATTGCATGTAGCTAATGCTAACAACATAAACATCTTAAAACGACAAACACCACCTTACAGCAAAGCCGTCATAATGCAGTGACCAGCTAGGGTGTTCGCAAACAAAGTGATTGGTGCATCACCAACCGTGATGAGTAGTTATGATTTAACGCCGTTTTCAACAATGTTTTAGTTAGGTTTAGTTAGCAGGGTTTATGTCATCAGCAACCGTGGGATGTTACTACTGATGGAAGCACCCTCTCCACATTAAAGTGAATGATTTCATTTACTATTTCCGATGACGCTGTTTTAATTTCGGATACAGCCAATGGAAAAAAGTATATAGATCATTTATCGGATTTCCATTGGTTTGTTGAGATTTCTTATGGAAATCTTATCAAACCAATGGAAATCCGATGAATAATGTATATACATTTTTTCTAGTGAACTTACTTACCTACTCTGTGTAACATATACACAGCAAACATACTAAAATAAGGTTTTACTGTCAACAATATAAACTAGTATATAAATAATGTCAATAAAGAAGATAATAAATTGTTGAACTAATGTTTTCTTTAGCCCATCCCCACCGATATCCCTCTAAGTGTTTCTTATAAAGCTAATTTAACATGTGTATACCAACAGTTTTGTTAACCTGGAAGCAGTTAAATAGTTATTATATTTTCAACATATTTGATAACTGAACACGTAGGCGAATCTAAACACCACTAAAAGCATGGTCTGATGAGAGCAAAGTGTTACGTTGCACGGGTTTGTTGACTCCATCAACACATGGCATTATATTCAATTTCATTCATAACGAAAGTTAAGGTGGGTGTTCAAAACAAATGTTGACGAATACACGAGTTGGGATCGATTCTCAATCAACACGTGATTCCACACAATATACCATTGGTTTCGGACGTGTGCGGATTAAAACTGAACAATGTCAAATGTTAAACTTAGTCTTGGTATAAAAGTTGTTTTTTGAGTTTCGTTTGTTGACAGGTGAGTGGTTAGTTTAAAACAAAATAGTTCAGTAATTGAAAAACAACAATACTTTTAAGGAAGTGTTCTATTTTGTTATGATTAATTTGTGCATGGGTAAAACATATAGCATATTCAAATATTTAATATTTGCAATGAAAACTGTGAAATACAGAATGGATGGCAGTGTTTGAGAGACAGTCACTGTTTGTCACTAAATAAACAAGATATTGTGTCTCAGAAAAGATCCCACACAGAAAAATATAACGCAACAAAGAGAGCGTCGGCTGGTATTCAATGGTAGAGAGTGCCTACTCATGAATAAAAACCAGTTGGGAGTGATTATGATTGTTTTAATGAAAAAAAACGAAAGCCGTCAAATAGTTGGAAATTTATCAAAAGTTTAAATTGAGGTTTATAACGTACGTATTTAAAAACTCTACTGACACACCAACTTTACATTATGTTAAAATGCATTACACCCCAATAGTGTAGTGTGCTCATCCAACCTTTTTTTTGTCAGTAAGTAGCAAATCCATTTCATCTGAATAAAAAACCCAAATACATTATGATATATTTCATTTAATTACTTTAAATCAGGCCAAATACGTAAGATTAATGGCAGAACACCTGAACTGGTAAGATTTCCAGTATCCGTCAACATCTTGATACCCTCCACATGTTCCATTTTATTTAACGTTTAATAATAATTGTATTTGTGTTATGTGATTAGCATGTAATTTATTGTATGTTTATTAAATACCTTGCATTTGGCTTTTATCATACAATAAAAGGGGTAGAGCTTCAGCTCTAATGCCACGTGTAATTTGCAAAAGAGAACAAAACTTCTCATGATAATTAACGAAAAGGCCCCTTTGTAAACAGAACAAAATGTTCCATGATATTTGACGATAATGCTCCCTCTTAAACGGGACAAAGCGTCCTATGATATTTGACGATAATGCTCTCTCAAACAGACCAAAGTGTCCTATGAAATTTGACAAAAATGCCTTTCCCCTTCAACAGAACAAAACGTGCCATACTATTTGGCGAAAATGCTCTATTAAACAGAACACAGCATCTAATGATATTTAATAAAAATTCTCTTTCTTAAACAGAACAAAATGTTACATGATATTCGACGAAAAGGCTCTCTTCTAAACAGAGTGAGTAAGTAAGTTATGGTTATTATTTAACGCCGTTTTTAACCAAATGTTTTTCAGTTATATCGCGGCGGCAGGGTTTACGACAGAAGGAAAACCTGCATCACCAATGTAGTTATGTGATGCAGTGAAACCTACAAACCAATAGTGTCACTGTGTTACACAGCATTGCAATCTGTCCTCACCTCTAAAACAGAAGAAAGCGTCCTTTGATATTTGACGAAATGTTATCCTCTTAAACAGCAGGAAACGTTCCGTGATATTTGACGAAACGGCTCCCCTCTTAAGGAAGCCTTTTCGTAAAATAGTATGAAACAGTTTTGTTTGTTTTTTTTGTGTGTGCAAATATGTAATTAATGGTTTTGGTGTAAGACACAATATTTCCATACGTCACAAACTCAAGATCCATTGATTACATTAGCTGAATATAGTTAATAAAATACACAGATGATTGAAGATGCAGGTGTCTATTTGAATGAAAATCCATACATACACTGAATATTTTGGAAGACAATGAATCACAATGCCATCTCAATTCCCTTCAGTCTCATCATCTGCGACAATGACATTTTAAACAAAACCAAACTTTTTAATGATTGCATCACAAAACAATTACAGACAGTAAACCAGTATTTTTCGTTATTAATAACTTTTTTGAATTTTAAACTGATTGAGTTTTATAGATAACAACTTATTTTCAGTCTCGGAACATGTAATGCTTGACAACAGCATACATGAGTACACTGGTGTTAAGCTATTCTTGAGTAATATGCCCTCCACAAAAAAATGTTACATGATAAAAAGCCGACTAAAAGTATATCACATTAATTTTAATGACTGACACACATTTATAATCCTGAATTAATGTGCCCAGAATGTTTCTTGGACGAAACGCAAAACGTCACACATCAAATCAGCAAAACATGGCATGACTCTGCATGCTACATTAATCTTACGACTTTCATCAAACTTTTATTCCAATGTAACGTTTATTTTTGTGGTTAGTGAATCGCTGCTAATGGTTGCATAAAAAGTTATTTTTAAATAAAAAAAATCAAACAACATGGCCTGTCATTTTTCCTTGTTGGACATTGCAGGACACAAAAACACTGCTTATGCAAGTGAAATAATAAATAAAAATAGTATATTTTTAACTATTTACCAAAAAATATAACTAAGTCTGATTGATGGTATGTTTCGCCAGAGAAAGTGTAAAAAGTGTTCTGCATTTTTTTTTTTATCAAGGCTATTTGTGTTTGTGTTTGATTTTACAAAAATGTTAAAGATAAAAGGACATAAATTCTTCTCGCCACTAGTCCTTGCGTCGCTAATTTAAAAGAAACTAGTTGAGTGTATGTTTATAAAATATTTATATCTTAAAATGTGCATTCTATTGATGGTCATATAGAAATGCCCCTTATACAACTAAATTTAAACGCAGGCTTCCGTTTCATTTTTTGAATTATTTATTTTGGACTACGTAGAATATTTAAATAGATTACATATTATTGTGTTGATATCATTTCATCATAACACAA
>JAULCD010266537.1:0-10188 GCA_032361085.1 Calliostoma canaliculatum | reverse complement strand
CTGATAAACCTTACCCAGTGGTCATTTAACACTTCATTTCTGTTGACAGACATATGTTGATAGAGTAGTTGTGGAAGTTTAAATACATTTGTTTGATACGTAAGTTTGTGCCAAAATGATACCGTTTACAGATTATAACTTGTAATGGAAATCTACCTAATTCACCATAAATCATAAAGCGGGGTGTCGAGTTTCTTAATCCTGTAACCAGTCGTAAGCCAATGTTATATTTTAGCACTTACAATCAACTTAGCCTAAGATCGCTTTGAAGAACGGGGTCCTGGTGTTTGGAAAGGATGAGTATGCCATTCCCTACCTCGTCATACTCACAACATAACCGAGAATGGGCAAAGTCAGCAACTTTGGCGATACTAAAACTCTTACATCATACATCGGCAGGGCGTCACAGAGCGTGGATGATTCTGAGAAGTTTCAAGGAAATATTTCAAGTGGAATCTATCCCAAATTTGATCCTAAGGTACATGTTGGCTGCAAATTTGATCTATTGTATAAAAATGCAAAATGTAAAATGAATTAGATGTTAAATTAATTTAATGTCATTTAGACAGTGACAAAAAGATTTTGGGAATTACACTATCTATAAAATTGACGATTTAGTCCCGTACCGGACTCGACC
The DNA here is from genome assembly GCA_032361085.1 of Calliostoma canaliculatum. Classification (NCBI taxonomy): domain Eukaryota; kingdom Metazoa; phylum Mollusca; class Gastropoda; order Trochida; family Calliostomatidae; genus Calliostoma; species Calliostoma canaliculatum. Next base: position 9,551 of record JAULCD010266537.1, on the reverse strand, counting down.
ACAAAAAGTGACAAAATCGTCCCTAACATAGATAGTAATCCCAATTATAACATCTGTTGTAATATTGCAGATTTTCTCATAGCTGATGTGCATTTTTCCTATGTATAAGGAGGCACACAAGGCATTGAATATTTTATACGTTTATCATTTCTCTTTGATCTGAAATAAAGAGACTCGTGTTGAAGAGCGGTGACATGTTTTTCATGTCGCTTCCTGAATCACAATGCGATGTTGAGAAGTGATCGACTCGCCACTTGGGTTGCAGTGGCCACACGACGGTGTGTTGTCAAACCACGTCTCGCGGTAGAAGACGAGTGCTTGAGGCTGTAGAGGCAACACTCGAGGAACAGAAAGGTGAGGAAGCACGTGCTTACGTCAAAAGAAAGGACTGGATGTATGTGAGAACGCTCAGATCTTATCGACCGTGTAAAGCCAATTACGTCGACCATGGGATCTACAAAATCTTTCGATTAGCGACGAAAAGATCAATTTATCCTCTTTCTGAAAACAACACCTCTGTATAGCTGCGTGATAACAACGCTTGAATGACGCCGGTCGCCATTTTCATGTTTGTCGTCACAAGGTCACGTGACCAAATGACCGCCGACGTTTCTCATAGCGTTGTCACGTGTCAATCGATAGAAACAATCGATTACCTTTCAAGATTTTTGTCAATTTCGGCTGTACCTCGTAGGCGAAACAGGTTAGATTACTTAAGCTGCTAGCTGCCCGCACGTGAGCATCTCTCACGTGACCTCACCTTATCGTGTGACCAGGGGCATATGTTAGGACACACGTGCATCGGGACGAGGCCGCGCCTCAATACTCATGTTATAGGCAAAACAATAGAGCCAAGGCGTTCTTTTATTCATTAAGTCAAATGTTAATTGTACATCGCCAGAGCAGCTGTGGGGTGATAATGAATATTGTGTGACAGTTTACACGTAGAGACGAAACAGTTAAATGTCAGGGAAATATATACATCTTGAAATAAGTGAGAGAAAGTAACTTGGCAGTTTATTTAAAACAGTTCGTAATGAGATCCGAATGGACATTTCTAACTTTAAAAAATATATTGTCAATACGAAAAACACAGTTATTTACATGACAGCAAACCTCTGGCCTTCGTGTTAACAATTTTACTTGGTAATGGTGTAGATTATTTAAAACTGCAACAAATATGAACAAACGTAAAAACAAATAGAACACTAATGATGAATATAAAACAACTTTGTATATGCAATATGTTTTTGTTCGATGGGTTTTTTAATACAGGAATTACACTATGGTATTATAAAATCAATAAAAAAGAATTATAAAAACTAAAATCAATTGACCAGGGCCCCGGGGCCCGTTCCTCAAAGCGATCTTTGGCTAAGTTGATCGTTAGTGAATTTTTAAACAATGTCCTGTGGAGTTGATTCTTAATATAGACTTACGGCTGTCGTAGCACAAAGCGATCTCTGTGCTACGACAGTCGTAAGCCAATGTTATATTTTAGCGCTTAAGATCCATTTTGCCTAAAATTGCTTTGAGGAACGGGAGCCAGATGAACATCGTCATAAGAAATGGTAGCGCAGTTGTTGAAACATCTGCCGGCGTAACCTGGTCAGTAAAATGACGCGTACTATCTATACATTTAATTAAACAAAATATCCAACTGAAATTAGTGGTAAGGCAGTTGGGAACCATATACGTAGACTTGCTTCATTCAAGTCTGAAATATTTGAGGTTAGATATTGAGAGTCAATAATGTTACTAATGGCTAGAGGTCGACGATTAAGATCAACGCACACTTTAAGTGCCCTGCTGTGAAATGACTAAATAAAGCGTTTTGAACGCCTCGTGAACCACTAACACATCTGTGAGGTGACGGGACGGAGTAGATACCGGGTTATTTCTAAAAGTGAAACACCAGATTTTACGTTCCGAGCGTACTACCGTAACAGACGCGGACTATGGCTGCTTTAAAACCCAGGGCGTGGTACCAACTGTTTGACTCCATCCCCCGACTGGCGAGGAGAGCGACCGACTGACTGGCAGCGAGGTGGCCATATGGAGGGAATTGTTCTGGACACTGCCATATGTCAGCTGATAATATCATAAGCCAAGCGTCCCACATCAAACCCCCTCGCGTCCCTCCACCAATATCCCCAGCGTCTCACATCATCTCCCCCGCCCTCCCCGATTCCCCGGGTTGTTCGGGGTAACTGGGTAACTGTTACCCTGATTCGCTTTCGCAGATGTCCACCTTATGACAACAAAACAAAACTTGGCCCGATGGACAAAGAAAATAATACTTTATTGTTGGACACGAGTTTATCCCAGAGTGAGTCGTATGCAGGTGTTAGGCATCTGGTCAACGCTGGCTTGCAACACGCAGTTTTAACCCTAACAATGATAATTAAATTAGAACTCAAAACCATGTGCTGTAAAAAACTTATCCTGTGGTATTTTGTTTAAAAGAGCTCCGATGGAGCTCTTTTAAACAAAATACAACAGGAAAAGTTTTCAACAGCTTATTAACTTGAATTTGTACATTGGAAAGGACAAATACTTCGCTTAACTCTTTGAGGGTTAGCATGCGAAGGAAGGTAAGCGGATTTACCATTGATGTAATGTCGATAGATTGGAAGCTAACATAACAATGTGTTTATGTCGAGACGGTTTGCTCGACCTCCAGGCCAGCTGGTCATTTTATTCAGTTTCTCGACGATTTAATAGCAAAAACAAATGGAGCTTAAAAGTGTAAAAAGGATAAAAAAACTTCGCCAATCTTGATGAATAGTCTTTAACGGAATTGTAAATAAAATAGATATACTCCAAGACTGGTGCAATACTTAAAGATAGTTGCAACAATGTAGATATATAAGGAAGTTTTGATATATTTGATTTATTCTATTGAATGTTGGGTTGAAAGGTATTTTGTTTTGCTTTTCTTTTTTTAGTATTGTTATTTCAATTATTTGGTAAATCGAAGATATCAATGTGTAAACTACAGTGGAATTGTGATTGATAAAGAAGAAAGTAATGATAAATAAATCCTTTTTACAACGTAGAATTAACTATTGTAGTTTATCCCATGATGTCTTTCATCTCGTAATTATTTTATTATTTCAAAACAAGTTTTGTTTTGTGTGTGTTTTGTAAGACAGAAACTGAGTTGGACGCACTATAGGGAGCGTCCATTTAAGATGTTTTGACTTGAAATGTGGCATGTTTAAAATATTGCATTTGTATGAAAAAAAATCGCACTAAGACTCTCACCAAAAGCTAAAAAGGGCAAAGAAACAATGTTTTTAAAATGAACAAGCGAGATATATTCTATGGATAACAATTTATTTCCGGCAATACGTGGGACGTTATAGGTGTACAGAAACGTCGCGCACATTACAATAAAAGAAGTTGATATCCACAGAATGTCTCGCTTATTCATCACACAGACTTTTAGAATGCCGCTCAAAGAAGCTTTCACAATGTTGCAAAGATATGATCAAGGCCTGTCGATACTCAAATATAACCAAGAACGAAGTAAAAGCCTGTTCCCCTGAAACGAATTTAAAAAATAATAATAGCTTCTTTATTTGTTATTGATGTATGGACTGTTGTTGTAGTTCATTTAGTTTGAAGGTATACAACTGCATACTTGTCACAAGAACGTACATCAAAAGCGGTTTATTTTTATCGATCAGACAGTGTTGTATTTATTGCTGTTTACGCACAAAATAAATGTCGTTGTATATGACATTAAATGAGTGAGTTATGGTTTAACGCCGTTTTCAGCAATGTTTCAGTTATATCGCAGCGACAGGGTTAACGGCAGGAGGAAAGCCTGCATCACCACTATGGTTATATGACGCAGTGAAACCTGCGCGCTTCGGCTAGAACCAAGAGTGTTACTGTGTTGAAATGTTTCCAACTCGGAGAATGACGCCGAGCTCCCTGGTCTATATGACATTGACTATTACAGAAGAAATACGGAGGGGTCGATCTGTAACAGTGGGGAATCAACTGACACTCTGTAACTTAATAAACTAGTTTATAGATAAACGACACCAGTAATCAAACTATGCACCAATGTAGTTTAGTCTACCAACAAAATAACGTGTTTAATATTAAACACACGCTCGTCTTATATTTGATCAAACTCAAGCTCTCAGTAATCAAAATGCAGAATATTTATAATATTATTTATACTAATACAGTATTACTTAATCGAGGGTTATTTTATATCAAGGTGTTTAAATTTAAACATAGTTTGATGAGTACATTATAATTCTGACAATGTGAAGATGTCGGCCCCCACAATCAGGTGCCGCATCCAACATGATGTTGTCGAAATGCAGGTGTTCTTTTCATATCACACTAACGCAGGCTAAAATGTGTAGTTTTTGTGAAGATTTTGTAAGGGTATAACTTGTCACAAATCAGCCTACACACTATAGAAAAAGTTTATAAATTATTCAGCGGATTTCCATTGGTTTGATGAGACTTCCCGTGGAAATCTCATCAAACCAATAGAAATTCGCTGAATAATTTCTATACATTTTGGAAATCTTATCAAACCAATGGAAATCCGCTTAATTTTTTGATACATTTTGAAATTTGCATCAAACCAATAGAAATTCGCTAAATAATTTCTACACATTTTGGAAATCTCATTAAACCAATAAAAATCCGCTGAATAATTTCTATACATTTTTTACCAGTGACACCACGTGCCAACAACCACACGAGTGTCAAGTTGGCCAATGTTTATCATTCTCGTCATCAAAAAGCTTTTCCTGCAATTTTAAGTTTAAAAATAGATTGTGGATCCTAGAACACACCTGCATATACCCCCACCCACACAAAAACCAGCTTCTCAAGTATCTCCCTTTTCAAAAAATGTACCAAAAACAAACACTTTTTCCGACCATTTCTATCATGCCTAATTGCGCATGCGTTATTACCATTGGTTGCCGGTGTATGCTGTACTTCTTTCACGCACCTGTATACACGTTTTTGCATCGCGCTTATAAATATAACAGTTATTGGGCGTGTAGGCAAGGGGACAAATTAGTCAGGTGTTGAGGAGTGTTTTCTTCAGAGCTCCCATCTGGATGCGACTCCTTGTACGACACACAGTAACACTCGTACCAACACGGAGTAATCAGGCGTGTTTCTCAATCTACAATCTAGAGGGGCAGAGAGCGCTATGAAGGGCCTTCACACCACATGTATCCACAAGAAAAATAACCCTGACAAACTGTTTTTAAGGGGAGTCCTTTACCTCGAAACAAAAACAGCATTCAGTTTCCAACCATCAAAGTCGGAGTTCCCGGCTTGTGCTGAGAGAGGATGGCGGCGGGCAAATCGTGCTGCACGTGCGTGTCACAGCACCTGCACCCAGTCTGCACGTGCCCTTCACTAATTAAAATCATTCATGTGTCTTAATGAAGCTTCTTCAAAGCCAGCATCGCATGGAAGATATTCCTAGGTCAGTTCTGCGAAATATTTGTGAATGTGATAATAATGAAATGATGCAACTACCCCCATGTATTCTTCTAGTTATCGTAGACAGTCGTTGCCACAGAAACGCCACAAATCTGCAGTAATGAACTATTCTCGATTGCTATTTTCCGAGGTTCCGTTTCATGAAACTCTTGTACGACAAAACGGCTTAACTTTCATCTCGTTACGAGAGCGCTAAGATGAAAGTTAAGCCGTCTTTGCCTTATGAGAGTACTGTTGAACGGGATATGTTCTTTCTCCAGTTCGAAACATTTCTTAACTTTGTGAAGCTTCACCAAACGGTATCCATCTTTTGCATGACATGGATGTCTTAGCGCAAATGTGTAACAAAAGCACTAAGATGAATGCTAAGATGTATTAACTTTATAAAAGCTCCATAGAACGGGGCTCATCTTTTGTAAGCCAATAACATTTTGTCGCTAATACGTCATAGTGGGAACGCTAAGATGAAAGATGTGACGTCGCTTTATTAAAACGTCACAGAACTGGGCCCATCCGTTGTAATACAAAGACATCTTAGCATAAAATCGCTAAGATGAAAGCTAAGACATACAAGCCTTACAGCTACTTTTTACAACGGACCCCTTTTTCATATGACGTCTTAGAGCAAAAACGCCACAACGAGAGCGCTAAAATAAAAACTAAGACGTCTTATGAAGACTTCATAGAATTGGACCCTGTCCTTTCACTACGACTGATTTGTTCTGGAGAAATAATGGTAGCTCGTTTAGTAATCCAGAGCGCACAGTCCTCCATTAATTAAGGACGTCAATTAAACCGTCCCTATCTGTCTTGTGTCTCTATAGTGTCATCCGATACTGGGATGAGGTGGTCACGTTCGCCATGAAACGTGCTTCCTATTCCCGGAATAGGTTGTTATTTGAAGTGAACAATCAGACACATAAAATATTTCGAGATGTTGCATTTAATACAAAAGTAAAAATACTACACAAATGGTCCGGCCTATCCACCTTAAACCAACCAAGGGTACAATAGTGCAATTCGTAGCACACTAGACCAAGCGTTCGTGGGTTCGAATCCTGTCCGAGGTCTTCGTCTCATTTTTTATTATAAAACGCGCAGTATGTAAAGCTGCAACACAGTATCACCCTTAGTTCACAAGTCTACATATAATTACATTTGAGATGCAGGCTTTATTTTTAATATTTTTTAAAGGATTTTTTCTGCAGTAAAGTTACCGTTATGACATAAAAGACTTACTTTTGAAAACAACGTTAAACTCAAACGCACACCTACTCACATTCTATCAGACATTAGTTCAGTATATACAGTCTCCACTGCTATAATAGTTTTCAATTAACATTACCTTTGTTGTCCCTCGTGTCAATATGTCATCACAGAGACCCAATCAACTAAAAGCCCCTCACCTACATCATCACCACGTTATGCTATAATGATAGAAACAGGTTAACCACAAAAGTGCTGAGCGTAAAAAAGTATATATTTTATTGTAAAAATTGCGACGTTAAAAGCTGTTGAAAACCTATCCTGTAGTAATTTGTTTAAATTACAGAAACTCTTTTAAACAAATTACCACAAGGATAGGTATTCAACAGCACAAGGTTATTCCAGTTTTAGCTTTTAATGAAATAAGTCAACATTTAAAGGGTTAACGACAACAATGTTATTTTGCTGTAGGTGTTATACTGCGACAGCCTACACTGTGACTGCTGGTACGCAGATACTTGACCACGCAGTCTCCACCTGACCGCTCCAACCCCAACATAATCACCCTAACCTCACTTCACACGAACCAAATCCCACAACTGACGAATTTAACTAAAATTATCACACACCCCTTGACCATCCTGATTCCATCTTTCCTTATTGTTAACACATCCACGAGAAAACCTTTAGGTTTAAAGGTCACCTTCTCGGGCAGGTGCGACGGCTGCCCAGATCTCAACACCTTTGCCTTCCTGTACCAATATCCGCATAGCCTCCATCCCCCATCCCTTCCTCCCCCCACCTCCCCAGCTGTCTATGGGCTGCATTGCCGTGACACTAGCCACTAATACACACGACTCAATTTGTCCGACAGCCTGTCCATTACACTATTGCAGCTTCATAAATCCGATTTAGATTTGGTGCTGATCAGATTTACCACCTTGCAATCTAATTTCTGTCTGTGGAATCTGATTATACGGCACGCGATGTCCCTCAGCCGTCCTGTACTCGGGGATGGGAGGGGGTGGGTGGCGTCGCTTGATTTAAAAAAGGGGGGTGGGGATAAATATAAAGAGACGAAAATAAATCTTAACTCTTCGAGCGTTAAGCGCAATATTCATTCGTTTTAGTGTCTAGATGCTAATTAAATAGGCTGTGGTTATCGTATGTTGTATTGATGTGTTTTTAACACTATAAGAGGGCCAAACTTTTGTCAAAAGGACTTAAAACCGACCACCTAGTGCTGTTAAAAATTTACCCTGTGACCATTCGTTTAAAAGAGATCCTGTCGGAGCTCTTTTAAACAAATGGTCACAGGATAGGTTTTTAGCAGATTTCCCTTGGTTTAATGAGATTTTCATTAGAAATCTCATCAAAGCAATAAAAAATCCGCTAAATATTTTCATGTATTCCAGTGTTAACCACAATTGGGATGCAGGCTTTTCTCCTGATACCTGACAATTACGATGTGTCCTTACTGCAGTACATTGTAATAACTAATAACTCCCATCTGATGTTGGCTATCTTGAAAACTATGACAAACAAAAGACGGGGAGTTTCAGACGAGTGTGTCACCACTGTAAGTAAAGGCTTCTTAACATCGATTGTCCGGGTGCTACCAGTAGGGCAGGGCATGCTTACCTTTCGGAAATACCAGACGTCATCACAGATTGTCGGTGTTTCATGCCAGCAACTTTCACATCTGAACTGCCTTCAATTTATGTCTTGTCAGATAATAAACTAAAACTGTTGACGTGTAACATTTCTGTATTCTTGTATTTATTTATTAAACTACACTACGTACTAAAACAACATCAACTTGTTTTCCAGCACATTAATTGTGCACCAAACGTAGTTGGGTTTGTAAAAGTTATACTACTGCCTGCTACGTTTGTAACTGAGACGCATTGTCAGTTATGTTTGTCAAATCAGTCCTATTGTCAATCTTATTTCTGGGAGTAGAACCTTTTCTTCAGTATTAAACACCACTGAATGCGAGTCTGAAGCGTGTAGTTGGTGGAGTAGTGATTACCCCTTCAGTCCTGACACTTCAACACTCCCCCGCTTTTAAGCTGGATATTACAACTCCTCCATTAACAGACGTGAGTCAAACACCAGCCTACCTCCACAATTAGTGTCCCCCTCTCCCACTCCACCCCTTCCCATACACACTACCCCTGCCATACCCCTACCATACACACTACCCTTGCCATACCCTCCTCATACACACTACCCTTGCCACACCCCTACCATACAACTACCCCTGCCAAACCCCTCCCCATACACACTACCCTTGCCATACCCCTACCATACACACTACCCCTGCCACACCCCTTCGCATACACACTACCCCTGCCACACCTCTCCCTAAACGCACTACCCCTGCCACACCCCTTCCCACTCACCCTACCCCTGCCCCACTCTAACCATGTACCATCCGTTCCTGTCCCATCATCACCATCTACCATCCCTTACTGCGCCACCATCACTATCTGTCATCCCTTCTGGCGCCACTATTACTATCTGTCATCCCTTCTGACGCCACTATCACTATCTACCATCCGTTCCTGCCCCAACCTCACTATCTACCAACCCTTCCTGCCCTGCCCCACCCTCACCATCTACCATCCGTTCCTGTCCCACCCCAACCATCTACCATCCGTTCCTGTCACCCCCCACCACCACCATCTACCATCCGTTCCTGTCACCACCCCCCCCCCACCATCTACCATCCGTTCCTGCGCTGCCCCACCCTAACCATCTCCCATCCGTTCCTGTCCCACCCCCACCATCTACCATCCCTTCCTGCCCTGCCCCACCCTCACCATCTCCCATCCGTTCCTGCCCCC
>JAULCD010266426.1:0-10188 GCA_032361085.1 Calliostoma canaliculatum | reverse complement strand
GTCTTATCGCGTTATCGCCATATCGCGTGGGTTATAGAACGCGATATTGCGATGGCCCTTCTCGGCCACCATAATGACCTACTGAGACACTCTGATTCATGTAGCGAATTTTCGCACCTAATCTTTACGCCGCTAAGATGGCCGAGCTTAAAGCAGAGGGGCTTACTTTTAAAATAGCTCTAGCTTTGTACTGCCTTGGTGCGCCAAAACGAGAATTATCGGCTTATCGGATAGCCTAACATTAAAGTAAAACCCTCATCGGAATGCTGATATAGAACGCTATTAAACTCAGCTGTCGAAATTTAGTTAACGTAAACACAAAGTTATACAGTCGACATTAAACTGTCATAAGTATGACCATTCATCATTTCCCTGATAGTCAATATTGATTATCATCACAAGTAAGGCATACACGTGACAGATAAACACATGACAAAATAGGTAGCGAATCAGCGCGTCATTACAAAAAACACGTAAAACATGGATAAATGACTGTACGATAATGAAAATGCTAGCAAAGTTTTGCTGTGAAAAAGTTGGCATTTAAATTGTCTGTAACCCTTGACTCTTCAAGGGTCAACACGATCAAACAAAGCTGTCCGGGGCATACGGGATAGTGCTTGAAAACGATACAGGAATCTGTATTGAAACGTCGCCCAAAGTTAAATAAAGAAATTGTTATCTATAAATCTTCACATTAGTCACATAATTTACAAGTTCGTGAACTGAATTGGTCAACATAAAAGTAGATAAAACTAAAAGACAGTTATCAATACTAAATAATTTCTTCATGTGTATATGCCAGTCATGTTATCGGATGAACAAGTACATAGCAATATTGGTAGATATACTGGTAGAAACTGGCATCATAGTCAAAAGTAGGCGTAACCGTTGCTTTATTGAATAATGTATTACATGATTAAGTTCTTATGTGAGATTAGGAGGTTGCTGTCGTTGGGTGCTTTCATGAAACTCTCATGAGGCTACAATTCTGCCACAATATGTTAACCTTAAACTAATTTGAGATAAAACAGGCCCCCGCTCCTCAAAGCGATCTTAGGCTAAGATGATCATAAGTGATGTTTGAAATAATGACCCGTGGAGACACCAATCATAGACTTACGATTGGCGTAACGCATTAGGAAGCTTTCGTTAAATAGGATTTTATTATTTGCATAAAACTCTTCAATAGTCAACTTGCATATTTTCGGTATTCGTGTACGTAATATTGGTGTTATAGACTCTGCTTGCTCTCTGTTTGTATTTGCATAAATCATATATACAAATTTACTTGATCAAAGGATTGATTACTACCCACTGTTTTTTTACTGCGACTTGACAGCGTGAAAGTCACTCAGAGTTAGATTAGCGTATGATTGCTGCTAATTTGTCATGATAGAGTTATATATATATAATCTAATTAAACAAAGTTATTTTCCGCAGATCACATGGAGTTATTTGGAAATATTACTGTAATTTGAACAAATTGCTGGCTACTTAAATTTATGCACAAACACGTGTTTGATCATGTTAATAATTCCTGGTGTGTTGATTCAAGCTATAAATGTAACATATAGATAGTTTTACTCGGGGTTTTCTGATATCAAATATATCAACACGAATTGATAAAAGTTTGAAACTCCGAGGCTTGCCGAGGCGTGTTGATGTATGGATATTAGGAGACACTGGGGTGAGAATCTATTTATCACTAACAATCAATCTATGACCTTAATAAATCATTTTGCAACTGTTTTACTGACTTTTTGCTGTTTTGCAGTGCACCATAACAATGCTGCGGTAAGCCCATTGTGACGTCACAATGATGGTACACTATGTGTGGTGTTGTGCCGGGTTGAGTGAGTTGGTGAGTTAGGGTTTAACCTCGTTGTTAACAATTGTTCAGAATATCAAGGCGGCAAGTTTTATGGCAGGAGGAAACTCTGCCTCACCAATGTGCGTTATGTGCTGCAGTGAAACCTGCGAGCTTCGGCTGATACCTGCGAACCAAGCGTGTTACTGTGTTGGAGGATGTCATGCAGGACATATTGCCACAATGAAATGACATTATTTGTGACAATTATATGTTATATTTGAGATTACACAATCAGATAAATTGACTATTCTTTTACATTGCATGGCTGAATCCCGTGCGGGAATCAAACCCACACTCTCAGAGCAATTCACCAAATAGATAGTACTGAGCGATAATGTCATTACCTGTCATGACAGATTCCATTGGACACTGTGGAAATATAAATATAAAATGAGCTTGTATGAATCACTAAAAAAGGCAAAGGACAATTATTAAGCCTTTGCGTACGGGTTGGTAAGGCAGAACAATCGACCAACAAATGTTACATAACGATACAAAGTTTCACGCTGTTTTAACCACAGCTTGAAACTAATAGCTGCTGAGTGTTGCAGGGAAGCATGTCTGAAACGTATCTATTTCAGTTTTTCCTGCCTTTCCAGGTCCATTAAATGACTATTACCTTCAAGTTTTCTTCTGTATCGTTATTAAACCACAATCAGACCACAGTAAAACTAGAAAGTGTTCGTTTCTTTTAAAACCTCCCACATTTTGTGTTATTCTTGGCCTACACATACTGACCCCTGTTCCACAAAGCTTTTGTAAAACCAAGACGTCTTAACTTTCCCCGTAGCGCTTATGTAACGAGAGCGCTACGAGAAAAGTTAAGACGTTTTGGCCTTACGATAGCTTTGTGGAAAGAGACCTTGGGCTTTCCTCAGCTTCCTGTGAGTGTCTGAATCACTGAAAGTGTTCAGCAGTCCTAAAGAAATATTGGCTAAGTTATAAGAGGTTTTTTTTATTCATGTTAAGCAGTCAATATTGTATTATGCACAAAGATCCGCAAACAAATGTTCTTTCTTCAACGGATTTTAAACGCATTTTGTATCATTATACGCTATGGGATGTTTATAATGCTTTCAACATTGACTTGTTTTTTAATGTTTTTTGTCAGTAAATGCTACTTTACTATGTCAATAACTATTGAATCTCTCTTGTCTATTATTATGCATTGTGTAGCGACAGATGTAAGTAGGAAGTTGTGATTTTTGACAGTCAATCAGATGATGCATGATGAGTGTTAATGGTCGCTTCAAGGCCGACATTCAAACTTAAGAGCTGTAAAATTGATAAGGTTTAGCAACAAATGCTGCAACCATTGATCAAAAATTATTTCTTGCATAATTTGTTGCCAGAGTAGTAAAGTTAACTTCTTTTAGAGGCATTTTAGAAGTAGGCGTTATGAGCAAGTCAAATATTCTATAGATATCAACTTTGTTAATTGCAATTTTCTTGACGTTTCGGTGTAGATATAACACCGTTATCAAGCAAGTGATGACGGTATTATTATCTACACATCGAACAAATTGCAATAAAGGAGTTGATTTTAATAAAAAATCACGCTTGTTTAGTTGTAAAGTTATCCCCAGCTGCAGGTTTACGGTCATTGTAAATGTGCTTCACCAATATAGCGCTATTTTAGTTGCCTCACAACGTTAACCCTTACCGTGCAGCATAATTTTGGGGAATGGCGTGTCCCGGATTATTTTAAGGGTTTCGACTATCCCAACTAGTGCCTCACTCATCATTGCCGCCTGTTTGTCCATGCGGCTCACGGAAATTTTCGGGTCAGGCTAACAGCCTGATCCGGATATTTCCGGGAGCCGCACGGTAAGAGATAAGTTTATCGCAGACGGAAACCTACACCATGACGCGGGTCTGATGTAACAGTTTTGTTTGTACTTACAACTTGAAGCTGATATTGCAGCAGTGTGGGATTAGGGATTTGTCGGACACAAAACTTTTTACATGTTTTTTTACACAAAACCACAAAATCAGTGTTCTTTTTGGCTTTTAAATCTGTCACTGTCAACCATTACACTGACACCGTTTGCAATTACCAGTCCCATAGACGTTTTCACAGTACCAGAACATATACATTAGAAATATGGGCCCCGTTCCACAAAGTAATCTTAAGCTATGTACATCGTAAGGCTAAAATATAGTATTGACTTACGACTTGTTTCTATGATAAAAAACAACTCCACAGGACATCAAAAATCACTTTTGATCAACTTAGTCTAACATCGCTTTGAGGAACGGGGCCCTGAAAATATTTTAAAGAAACTGTGTCAGGGTAGGGCCCCCAACTTATAGCCTAGGGCCCCTAAAATTCTTAGTTGCGAGTCCCGGGCACTCCTAATTCACAATGTCGAGGTAAGTACCTGGTGGTAATAATTTCTCATGAAACGGAACCACAGGTTTGAATTCAAACCTTTGTCCCCTTAAATCGTGTTTTCGTCCCCAGCACTCCGACCATGGAGCAGCCACGTATCCTAAAAAGGGAAGTGATTTTGTTTTTAAATTCTTCAACAATGATAAAGTCATCTTTATGAATTATACCATTATTAGGGCAATCATTGTTCACATGTGTGTGAGTAATACTGAAAATGAAGTAGAGAAATGTCAGTGGATAATATTATGTAAAATGTACAATAATCATGCAAACAGCTGGTGAGAAACACATGTAACATTTATAACGAACACTGGACAAGTGAAATTAGTTTCCACGTGCTATAACAGCTGTAAACTGTATCTGTGTAAAGCGAACTGGTTGTTATTAACATTTAGCAATTGTTAAACAAGTCGTTTTCCTAAATGTGCAGTGGACAAAATGACTTTGCTTAACAATTGCCAAATGCCAAAATCAACCAGTTCGTTCAACAATGTAAGTACTCACAACTTCTAAAATGCCTCTCAAACAATGTAAGTTGTGTGAAACCCTGTATGCCACTACATTTTATACAGCATGCGTGTGATAAAGTTTCAAGGTTTTCAAGACGTTTAAGTACAATGGCTTATCTCATAAGTAACTAAACACACCCCCTAAAAGAGATTTATAAAGGTTAACAGAAAATTCTACCAGCAAGTGTGAAATTATTGTCCAAAGACATATTTTATTTAACCTAACATCAGTTTGGTGTTTTGTGATGTGTATATTATATGTGTGACTGTCAATGTTTGTCACAAACTAGCATGGTGGTATTCAGTACTTAACCTTTATAGATTTTGGAGTACATTATTTAAGTGTACGTGGAGATAATTACAACTACAAAAAGATTCTTAAATGGAATTTAGAAGTTGGTGTGGATATAACACAAACATATTATGGAATACAACTTTTGTAATTGTAAGCACGACGTTTCTGGGCTAGTCCTGGCCCCTTCGTCAATAGTTCCCACTTCTCCAGTTTCGAACATCATGCCATAGACGCCTATTGAAGTTAGTAGATGGGATGGTTTATGCCCTCTATGGCACTTCCCCCCATGGCCTCTGACTTTGTGATGTTAATCACAATGACAAATAGCAAAATATAACTTGAGACAATATAAAAAAACTACCCAACTATCAGTATCTAACTATTATACTACATAATAGGCAATAAGGCCTAAATTAAGTTTGATTAGGCAAACATTATCGGAAATGTAAGCTATTAATGCAAACACCTTGACAAGAAAGATATCCCAATAAAGATTCAGTATGCTATTAAGCCAATCACTCAAGCACTGCTAAGGAAGCCCTTGCGTAAACTAATCTTCGGCTATACAAATACACTAATTATTTCCTAATAAACCGAGGTAATGAATTAACAAGCCGAGTAATGACCTGGCAATTCTTGGATAATTTCCAAATAATCGTCTACAATATTAAGGCTTTATGAGATTGTAAAATACATACAAATATTCTCTGGTCTTACAATCAGTATTACAAAAATTGAGTTACCCTTGACTTTAAGGGCAAAACGTACTTAATGTAACCACAATGTCTCACAGCCTTATCATACATAAAGTCACCTTCAACTCAAAGGAAAAGATAAATTCACACACTATTAAGACACTATGGGAAGTGGAGGGGGCGAGAGGTGTGATTTAAATTCAGCAACATTACACTCAGGTCATGAGCAGAAATACAAAAAGATTTAGTATTACGTGAATTGGCCTCCATAGTCCAGTCCCAAGTTCCAATCCTCCTATCTGTGGTATTTCACCCAGCCACGCAGAGGTTAACTGAACCAAATACTGACTAAAACAAATCAGCCCCAAAATATAGCTGACGGGCGGACGTCGGAGAGAGCAATCAACTGAGTGGGTGTGCTTTCTCTCCCCCGACCACCCACCCATTCACCCATCCCACTCACTCACCCACCCACCTATTCACTCGCTCACCTATTTGTTACTTTCAGTTGAATATTGAAAACGAAGTACATTGCAGTTCAACTAAGAAAAGCAGAAAAGTTAAAACATTTTGTCAGTCAAAAAATCTTTTATTGAAATGTCGAACTAATGAGAGCTTCTGTTTTGTAACATAACATGAAAAAGGTTTCTTTTTAGCAAAATCGTAAGTTTGATGTTATTTTAATTTAAAAAAATATAATGTGTAGGTAGGATGATGAATATGTGTTAAGCTTATTATCTGACAATGCCAGTTTATATACTTTTATATTTAAACAAAGGATACAAATAAACGTTACAACAACCATAACTAATTGTTGACTGATCGGTCCCAAACAAGATGATAAGAACACTGTAGAGGCTAAATTACTTTGAATCAATGACAAACAAAAGTTGAATAAAGTGCATTCTAATAACCTAAGTGCGGCAAAAGTATCAGCAAACATTTTGTCAATCAACAAGGTTTTTGTAGACATATCTAATTAATGAGAACTTCTGTTTTGTAACATTACGTGAAAAAAAGGTTTTAGATTTTACATTGATTTTTTTTGGAATATAAAACGCAGATAGGATGCGTGGATAGTTCACATCCACACTGACACTGGACCAACAAGCTTAGTTTACAAATGCAAAAGCGTTGTCCACTGTGACTTGTCAAGGAAAACCTATTTTTTAGACACATAACAACGACTTTAGCATTTGTAAACCTATTAACCCAGGGTAATGTAAGCAGGCTGCTTAGACACATTGTTAAGTTATTGAATATTATGCAGTGAATATTATATTATAGTGGTTTTGTCAATCGGATGTTCACATCGGGCGAACCTAGACATGTAATGATGCTCTTAGAAAAGTTTCACGCCTTTGCAAGGCTAAGACGTCTTAACTTTCATCTTAGCGCTCTCATTATGAGAGCGCTAAGATGAAAGTTAAGGCGTTTAAGACTTACACGCTTTCTGGAACATGACTTACCTTATTTTGTTGCTACTTTAAGATGTTTTGTTTTTACATTAAGTGAAAGTGTTTGATAGCCATTACTAATACTGACTAAATGCGATCTTAGGCTACGATAGATTTCTGTAACGGACATCTGGTAATTATCTGGCCTCATTTAATCCTGACGGTGAAATTATGAAAAATAACAATACCACAAAGACAAAAATACTTTATGAGTCATGATAATATTTAAAAACAACTCAGTGTTGCCTTATGTAAGCAAATGTCTGCTGATTGAGAACTTTAATAACTTAAAGACGTTCTGAAGGGTAAATTTGTGCTTATTAAACTATTGTTTAAAATGGTGATAACAAAACCCAGAAAATATATAGTTCACCAAAATGCATAAAAATATTGTTGTACAACTATCACAGTGTTCTGCGTGAGTGACCTTGACCTTGATTATTAACCGTTGACTGAGCTTCATGACTCTGTGACTTGAGAAGTTACTCCGGTCACGTGACTCTGGTCTCTGTTAGTGACCCTTTGACTTTTTGCCGCCTTCCATTGAACTTGTGTGCTCTAATGAAATTGATAGATCGTTGACATCTTAAATGCTAAGTGCCTTGGCTTGTTGAAAGTGCCAGTTGTCTTTCTTTGCAAAACGCTTTTTGCACTGGTATCTCCTATTGTTTTGTAATTATGATTATTGACTTTTGTCCTCTGATTCGTAACCTATTAACCTATGTTTGTAAATTTGTTAAGTATGCATTAGTCCTTATGAATTTCAATAATAGATGCCAGAAAAGTATAATTTTACTGATGTTTAACGACTGAAGAATTACTGGCACATTTTAGTGGCTGTATCATGTAGAGATTTTTAACAGCTATCAGTGAAGGGGTCAACCTTAGCGCTAGCTGTTTTAACAAGTCCATGCTTACTTTTTGTGTTTTTGGCCCTTTCTATTTGAGCAACTGCGATTGCCCTCTCTGACGTCAGGAACTGTCTAATATATAGAGGCCATTTCATGTTGTTTATCAAATATGATGTGAGTGAAGACTGATGGTTTTCAAACTTCACGAGATGAAATATACATCGTATTTGACAAACAGCATGAAATAGTCAATTTATTATGTACATTTTAATAAGTTTAGTAATTTTGAAGTTATCTTTGTCTTTTCAACATGTACCAGATGACTGTAAGCGATCCCTAAGCGTAGTCATAGTTCAGTGCCTTTTACCTATTGTTGATACGCACACAAACTTAGTTCCAAATGATGCATGTTATATTTACAAGCCATACCGATATATCTCACTTATAAACATACTGCACATATCTATATTTACTTAATTAATTTTATGAGCGGAAAGTTTATCACCAAATGTTGCATTTATTTAACTGATATTAATCAAGTGCATTTATGAGTTTTGAATTTGTTTCAAATGTTCGTGCATCTCCTCGACAAACTGATCGATGATTGACTTCAATAAAAAAGAATTTGTACAAATTTTAAGTCACAGTTAAAAGTAAATAACAAAATGCCAAAGCAAATGAAACAATCTGACATACCTTTTTCTGACAAAGACCTTAATCATACACAAAATAACTTGCAAGGAAGCCAACTATATAACAGAATAAACAGAATAACAGAATAAAGCTCCAAATATCGCAAGCAGCGACATGTACTGTTTGAGCATTGGCCAGTGAAAATACACATGTACAGGTTACAAGTGTAGAGTCATGCTTCTAGCATTGTTGGCTCTTGCACACACATTATCTCCTCTTTCCTTAATAATGGCGTTCATGATGGACCATGCATTGTTGCAGTTGTGGAATAGGCCCCTTTCACTGTCTGTCGTAAT
This sequence comes from Calliostoma canaliculatum, assembly GCA_032361085.1. Lineage (NCBI taxonomy): Eukaryota > Metazoa > Mollusca > Gastropoda > Trochida > Calliostomatidae > Calliostoma > Calliostoma canaliculatum. The sequence goes on along the minus strand of JAULCD010266426.1, from coordinate 1,127 downwards.
TAATGTTCTAACATGTTTCAATTTTGGGGATATGAAGAAAATGGGGTGGATGGTCTCTTCCTCCTCCTGACATAGTGCACACAGGGTATCATCTGTCAGTTTAAAACTATGCAGATAACTTGGCAGGAAAAAGTATTAAATTTTAGCCTTGATATGAGGATTTGCTGCCTTCTTGTCAGGGTTGTGTACCTGCATTTGTTTATGTTGGGCTGTATCTTCTTTTTTTAATTTTCTTCCTTTCTCTGACTGTATTCAATTTTCTATCCACTGCCATCTTGTTTTTCTTTTGAAGTTTCTTACACAGCTGTACTCAATGCATGCCCACCATGGTAATGGAAACGAGCAAACATTTAAACAGAGCTACCAGACAAAAGCTCTAAGTCTGATAACCCAGCAAGACTGGTACAGTCCACACTGGAAATGATCAACACCCAGTATAAGACAGATGAGAAAATCTTTACTGATGGATCTCTGCTATCAAAAAAAGGTTTAGCTGGTGCAGGAGTTTATCTCCCATCGCTCAATAAAAAAACATCATCATTCCTCTGCCACCATCATCAATTCTAGAAGCAGAGCTGGTGGCAATACTAAGGGCAGTACATGAAATCCAAAGTACAGAAGTTGACACAAGGTCTAGCTCTAAATTAACTATCTTTACTGATTTGAAGTCATCATTACAGACTTTAATGTCCTACAGGCTAGACCAACTGACCAATACCATCTGTGCTCACTCATTCAATCAACAATACAAGGATACAATATCACTCTTCAATGGATACCAAGTCATGTGGGCATTAAGGGCAATGAAGAGGCTAATATCCTAGCAACGATAGCAGCCCTCTCGGAGCCTGTGAACAAAAACACAGGGACACTCCAAACTATCCAAGTTGACATGTATATTGTCACATTGTAAAAATATACATGTATATTTTCACTGCTCTGAATTTTTGGATATTCCATAAATATGATTTATATTATCAATGTACAATTATATATTTTATTCACATGTACATAATTATGGTGGCAGAGAGGGGCCATCGCAATATCGCGTTCTATAACCCACGCGATATGGCCATACCGCGATAAGACGAAACAACATGGCGATAGCACAACCCAACATTGCGATA
>JAULCD010266315.1:0-10188 GCA_032361085.1 Calliostoma canaliculatum | reverse complement strand
AATAAAAAAGTTGTTATCCATAAATCTTCACATTGTTCTGCTTCAGACCTAACTAAAGCAGCACTCAATGGCCTAATGCTTGTGCTGAATTCAGTTTGCACGACTTGTAACTGATCAACTTGTGCTGTTGAAAACCTATTTTATGGTAACTTGTTTAAAAAAGCTTTCACATCTCTCAAATAAATTCTATAATCTAGATTTATTAACAGTATATATAAACCTTACAATGCTAAATTTACTTCAGTCAAAAATTTAAACTGTGACCACTGTGTGCTGTTGAAAACATATCCTGTATTAATTTGTTTAAAAGAGCTCCTTTTCAGGAGCTCTTTTAAACAAATTAACACAGGATAGATTTTCAATATTATTTAGTTTGGATATAAATTGTAATACTGATAAATCAAAGTGTGTCGTCTAGCACTCTAAGGGTTAACACATTTGACAAATGTTTGATATATATCACAATATGTATATATATAAGTAATATCAATGGTTATAGAAATCTTCAAATAGTCAACATCAATAGTGGAACAAATGTTATCAGGGAAATTCTACCACTTTGATTTTTATCACAAAGTTTATATTTTGATACAATCTCCATGAAAATAGTTTATTCTCAATAGTTTGAACCAGGACAAGCACATTAATTCCACATTAATTAACCCTTACCATGTAGTAGTGCTTTAATCTGATAATATAAATATGGCTCTGTATGGAGAGACACATACGCTGTGTCAGCACAATTCTGAGATGCATCTTCTAGATAAATTGTGCTTGAAACAGTAATGAGATGAATCTATTTGTCTTGTTATGGAAAATTTATGACTTTATTCCGAGTACATTTGTTCATTTTAGTTTTCAAATTCCAACTGAAACAGGCTGTTGAAAACTAATCCTGTGGTAATTTGTTTAAAAGAGCTCCTACAGGATTTATCCCAGGATAGATTTTTAACAACACAAAGTGGTCACAGTTTGAAGATTGACTGAAAATTCACTCAGCATTTTAAGTGTGATAACTTTATATCATAAAAACAAAAATACCCCCCAAACCACAAAAAGAATTACCCGACCGATCTACCCTAAATTTTAAATACATGTAATCGGATCCACAACATTTATGTTTGGGGGCTGTATACTATTATAACATATTCAAAGATTTTAAACATTAAAAACATCTAATATGACACAAATATAACTCTTTTTGTGATTTCCACAAATATATTTTCACATTAACTACAGCAATATATATCAAATGTACACATGTTTATCTATTTGTATTTATGGCTAGTATCAGTAACTTTAGACAAGCATGTAAAAAGTCAAAACTTTAAACAGTGTTACTATGAAAATAAACATTGCTTTTTCAATTATCACAGTGTCAGAGGATACACAAGTCCCCCTCGAGGAGCCAGAAGTGCCTGTGGTGGAGGATGTTGAATTTTCAACAGGGTCTGTTGAAGGTAAAAAAAACAAACATATATTTATGCCTGCACAATTTTTAAATCAAGAGACAAGTCATATATTTGAAATGTGATATATGTAACTTTTGCAGAACTGACTGGATCTTAGTTTGACATAAAACTGTTCACCTTGTGATGCTGTAAATCTATTCTTTAGTAATTGTTTAAAAAACAAACTCTGTGGAATCTCTTTTGGAATTAGTGTTTAAAATCTAAAATTATCTGTAATAAATGTTTTAATATCATTGTGTATCCAAATACATACTACTTGTCATTAATAGTACTTTCGAAAACAATGTTTACAATATTTTTTGCCTATTGTTGACAGTAAGCAGTAAAGTAGGGGTAAATAAGCTACTTCTTCTCATTGTTTTATTGTTTGTTTTCAATTGTAGAACCTGAAGTAAGGATGGTAAAACAGCTCCCTCCAGGGAAAAAAGACAAAACAGCAACTGGTGAGTTTTTTAGTACAAAAAAACCCAAAACTGGTTATATTTTGTACTTTTTAAAATAATTTACATAAATAAACATGTCGCATTGCCCTTGGAAAAAAATCATACAAAAGGCAACTATTTTTATTTATTTATTAATTTGAAAGCATTAACATTTTAAAAAAAATTATAAATTGAATTATCTCCCTTGGGTGGTACTTATTAGCAGATATATATCTTTCAGTGATTGATTTCCCTTCATTTATTTCAGGTTCCCATCTTATAATGGAAATAGAAAAAAAAAAGCTAACAATTTTGGAAGAACTTTGTTCAATACAAAAAGAAAGGCTGCAGATTGAAAGAAGGACCCTCGAAATTAGAGAAGAAAAATTAAAATTACTAAAAAAAAATAACCAATCAGAAGACATATGTACCACCTATGATGTATCGCCAATCATTGAATTTATTTAATCTCATTAAAATAAATTTGTTAAAGATTATGCAAAGCTAACATCTTATTGTTATTATTACCATGGATTGAAGACTTGATCAATAAGTGACTTTCTTGTAGTGTAGCCATCTCTGATTGGTCCGGCGTAAACACAATCACCATCTTCAGTTGCTTCTTCTAGTGGGGGTGGTGGAACACGCAAGTTGATGCAGTAATTATGCAGCTGGCAAACCGCATATATAATTTTCTGACACTTTGGTACCTTGAATGGCAAACATCCTGTGGTTTTGTGGAGGCAGCTGTCAACAATTAAAATGTTACTTACTAGTTTAATTTTAAACTATTTAATTTTGTTGGTATATCTTAATTTGACAAATTGACAAATTAACATGTTTATAGAATATATTACTGTGACACCAAAAAATCATTAATTTCACTGGTGGTTCATTCAAGGTGTCAGTGTTCCAAGTGCATGTTAATGCAAAGGGTTAATGAATTCTTACAGATATTTTTAAACATGGTAAATTTAATAATAAAAATATTTATAGAACTAACCGAAACCGAGATTTCATTAGACCAAAAGCTCTCTCCACTGTATTTCTTGTCCTGCAATGGGCCGTGTTATATCTCTCCTCTGCTCTTGTTGATGGGTTGCTTACAGGTGTAAGCAGCCATGGACGACAAGCATACCTTTAACATTGTGAGAATACATGTTGTACTTATCAAAAGACCATTTTGTTAACTTAAAATATCATAATATCATAATATTTTTGTTTTTATAACAGTAGACCAAATATATGTTAAAATAAACCTGTAGTTGTATGTATTAAGGTTATTAAAATGTTAATAATATGATCAAATATATCATGTACCCAGAGTCTCCAAGTAACCATCCATCTATCCTGTTTCCTTCAAAGTAGGAAGTAATTCTGCTATTTTGTAGAATGAAGGAGTCATGCGTTGACCCCGGCCACTTACAAACTATGTTTGTAAATCTGCAATAAAAATATTTTTCATTATTCCATTTATTATAAAATCTTGTGTAGCTTAACATTTGAATATTAAATTTGAAGAGTAATTTCGAAATGTGTCTCAGTGCATCAACCCCCCACCCCCCACTTTTCAAGTATATGAAAAATTATTGACATAGGTTAAGAGTTTATAATAATAAATTAATAACTCATACATTATTAAACATGTTTATCTTTTATGTGAGAAGATAAATGATTAATTAGGTGTTTTAACTTTTTAATTGTTACTGTGATTTTAGAAGACATTTATTATATTTTATTTTATTTTCATAGTCCTTTTATTCACATTATGTGTAAATAATAAATCAACTTCAATTGTATAACCCTAATAGATCCTCTTTAAACAACCCAAGGGGCCACAATTAACTTAATTTCATTGGATAATATTTTGGATAGAGGGCGTTTGTTTTCCTTTAATGTCAAGGCCGTATCTTTCGAGACAACAATTCACAATCACGATCGGGTATTACAACATATTATTATGTGTTTAGTTAGTAATTGTACTTTGTAGGCCTACTTTACATGTATACGGGTTTATCTTATTTGGTTTTGAGCTAATACTTACCTAAGTTCGGGGTCACAAATGGCTTGCACATTCAGTGCGTGATATCCCTTCCTACAGACGAAGGCCACTTCTTCGTGTGCGGGAGGGCGAATGATGGGTATTAGGGTTCCATCGATACACCCGACTACTTTGGGGAACTCCGCTATTTTATAAAAAGATTCTTTTATTTCTCTTTGTTCGTGTGGTGTTTTGGGGAAATTGACAAGGTGGAGTCTCGAACAGATAGCATCAGTTGTTGCAGTGATGGCCCTGCTGACGCTAGCTGCCGAGACTCCATGGAGATCGCCGATTTCCGAGAAAAACCCACCCTTACTAAAGAAACGTAAAGTTATTAGCAGCTTTGTCTCCGGGGATAACGCGTGAGACCTCAGCGTCTCATTTTTCAAATCGTCAAACACGATATCCAGTAGGCGAAAGATAGCCTCTCTTGGCATTCGGTAGCGCCTCAATAACCTCTCATCGTCAAGCGTGTCTAATATCTTCGTTCTGTCCCTAAAAATTCGTGGGCGACGCCTCTCTTCCTCGTCCGCTAGTAAACCTAGGGCTAGATATGCGGCCATATTGATCTCTTACGAGCTAAATTCATACTTATGACAGCTCAATACCTGTCGTAAGTTTTTGTCATAAAGTTACGACAAATTTCGTTACGATATCTTTGTGAAACGCGATTTGGGGTTTGTCGTAGTGCTACGACAACTATTACGACAGTCATAACGTTACGACACGTTAGTGAAACGGGGCCCAGAGATCTTTGACAGGGTTGTAGTGCCTCATTGTGACAATCATGCTGTAAACATAGTCTTTATGGATCATAACGCGCAACCATACTGCGCACGTTTTGATTTTCCGCATTAAGAAGCTGTCCCTATTCTACCTTGGCCAGCCAAAAGCTAGACCACAATCCATTCGAGCATATCTGGAACCACCAGAGCAGAATGTTGATGAATTTTGTTGCAAGCTTTTTTCTCTGTATATTTGTGTATTTGTCTTGAACTAACTGAACTCTATTTTTCTTCAGGTACACCAACAGAAGTTGAGGTGTCCCTCTTCATCAACAGCATCGACTCCATTAGTGAACAATCAATGGTAAGAGTGAAGTCTTTACCTGTTGACATCATTGTATTATTCTCCAAACTCCGTAGCAGCCCAAATAGCAATGCATTTGATTCAGAAAAAGAGGAAGCGTTTACCTGACGTCACTTATCATCAAGGAGGATACACAAAATCACGCAACTCATATATGTCTGTCTCAGAATATTTCTTTGTCGCGTTACTTTTTGTCTTAACAATTTGACCACAACGGGTAAATATTGAAATAAAGTCATGTTTATAAACTCCTCGTTTTGAAACAAATGTATTCTTTTTATTCAAACTTATAACTTAGTTTCCATTATTCATAATTATTTTGTGTATAAAGGGTAAAAAAATCAAACATATTAAACATGAAAATGGAGTTATCTGTTTAGACTGAACCATAAGTTAGAGGTTTTTAAAGTTCACATGTGGTCTACTCTGCTTGTCTCATATACTCCTTGCCAGTAATTTGAGAGGCATTGTTTGATTGTGGTGAGATCATTGTTAGTATACTAGAGTAGGGGGTCAAACAACAAAGTCACAAAATCCATAACTACTCTGTGCGTGAATCACAGCAGTGCATCGACGACATAAAAATGGGCACCAAAATGGGCATGGGAGGCCTGGCAAATGGCTTGCCATATCCTCCTCAAACTCTGTGCCAAATCACGGATGTTATCTGAGGATGTGGAGGACGACGCAGACAGCGCTCCATTTCATCCCAGACATTTTCTATTGGGGAGAGACCTGAATAAATTGCAAGCCATGGCAGTAACATGACATTGCTACGGTGAAGAAAATCCATTGTTCCATTGAACCCTAGCCATGTGAGGACAAGCGTTGTCCTGTTGAAATGATAATCCCGGACCATGATGTTGCAGGAAAGAAATGACCACAGGCCTCAAAATCTGATCTCTGTTTCTAACACCGGTGATATTGCCTTGAACAACCACCAAAGGGGTTCGGTGCCGTGCTGTTATCCCACTCCAAATCATCACAGGCTCACCTCAAAAACGATTTCTCTCCACAATAGAGTTCTCAATTCATCTGTAAAGACAACATATCTCCATCATATTCGAGGTTAGTGAACATGGTTGTTCGACACCATATTAGACGATTGCGTCGTGGTTGAATCTCGTACTGACGTAACGATTCCTGACAGTGTTGGGATGGATACGGCGCAGTCCTGGAATTGTCTGGAACGTAGTTATTGCCGTTTAGGACCTGTGTCGGGGATGAGTATCTCAAATCCATCTGTCCTGTCTTGGCGTCGTTACTTGGGGACGTCCTGAACGTGGGTAATCGGCAACGTCATTTGTGTTTTGATAACGCCTGACCAATGTTGATATCGTGTTACGATGGCATTGAAATTGTGTTGCCACCCGTTGTTGCCCAATTCCCGCTCGGATCATTCCAATGGCTTCATAACGTTGTACAGCTGTACATATTGGCATGATTTGCTTGTGATATGCTTGTGTCTGCCTGAGAAGTTTCAAATTTTTGAATGACCACAGATCGTGCTTTCCGAAGTGACAGCAAGTTTTGAGTTGCACATGCTATGTACAGCTGCACAAGATACACGTGCAGTAACACATTGCAGGCCCTAATCAATGACGTCATATCAAAGGCACATGCGTGGGCGTTTAAATGTCTCCAATAATTGCTGTGTTCAAAGTTATATTTTATATATGGACGGTGGGCCCTTATATTTATATTGTCTCCGTGCACAGTTTATTTATGTGGCTAGTATAGTTTGGAAAAGGATTTAGTAGAATATTTGCTAGATCGTGCAATTTATTTGTCTTCATATATATTCTTATGAAAATACAAACACAAATTAGTAAGAAATGTATGTTCTGTTTTGAGTGCAATCCCATGCGTACACAGAAATAGTCTTATAATTGTTACAAGTTTTCTTTGCAGATAATGAACTGGCTATTTATATAGGGTTAGTTGGACACCAGTTTGTGCCAAGTTTCTCACCTGGACAGTTTAAATAGTGTGTGTTATACAATTTAGAGTGATGTAGTTTGACGCTTTGTTCGTTACAAATTCGTCATGTATATGTGTAAAACTTTGTGTAACTTGTTTTGTATGACAAAAGTGGTTGTTGTACTTGTAGGAACTTTTACTGATAATTTTTTATTTTTCCATAACGGTTTTACAATAGACTTTATTCACTTTATTATAATTTTATGTTTTCTTTAATGTCCTATTTTTCAAGCACACACTTTGACAGTATCCACCGTGAACTTACAATTAAAGCTCCAGTTGAATTTACATTTCTCACGGAACTTAGGGCTTTTTTTAAACAGCCGTTGAATAAAGGCATTCTCAATGATAGAAAGGTCACCAGTAATGATGTGTTCCGCAGAGTTGTAGCGAAAACGGGATTTATCACAATCACATTGACAGTTGTGTGGCTGCGAATCAACGTTTTGCAGCACAAATTTAATAGTTTGTATAAAATGGTTTTAGAAAATATGTAAAATCAAATTCTACCAAGTTCTACCAAGCTGTTTTAAATTTATGACGCTCTTTATTTGTGAGCCATCAGAATAGATTGTATCGCTTGTGTGAGATCAAACAATGCCCCAAAGAAATAGCCTCACACACAATGTCATTTCAATGTAGCGATATCTGCGGCATGACACATTTCACAATGTAAAGCCATTGTTCTGGCTCACGACACAAAACACAAAGTCAGTAAAACATTCTAAAATGTGATTAATCAATTTAATAAATTGATTTTAAAGGATAAAAACATAACAAAAGTTCACCTATGTGTCCCCTGATATCTACTGTATCAACATGAGTTAGCCTATTATATCAAGCCTTGAAATATTGAACATGAATTACTTCGTCTTGAAAACAGGAAATTGTCAAATTATGAAACATAAAATGGTGCATTGTTTTGACCTAGGAGTTTACCCTGAACGCCTTTGTGATCCAAGAATGGACTGACACTCGTCTGGAGTTCCTTGGTCTGATCGAGGCGGAGTACCTGGAGCTAGACACGAAACTCATGAGTGATGTGTGGGTTCCGGACTTGTACTTCTCCAATGAACGGCGGGCGTCATTCCACACTGTCACTGTGCCCAACAAGATGCTTCACCTGTACAGCAATGGACACGTGGTGTATCGAATCAGGTGAGATATATATCTTGATGGATCACATTTATACAGCAATGGACATGTGGTGTATCGAATCAGGTGAGATGTATATCTTGATGGATCACATTTATACAGCAATGGACATGTGGTGTATCGAATCAGGTGAGATATATATCCTGATGGATCACATTTATACAGCAATGAACATGTGGTGTATCGAATCAGGTGAAATATATATATTGATGGATCACATTTATACAGCAATGGACATGTGGTGTATCGAATCAGGTGATCAAAGTGATAAAGTTTTGATTGAACTCACTCTGTTTCCTCTCATTATTTACTTTAAATGCTCAAATCATCTGCGACAATAATATTTAAATATAATTGCTATTGGTCTACCAAATGCCTGATTAAGACTGACATTACAAATAATGTAAAAAATAATGTCAATCTTAAACAAATATGGCTAATGTGTTGAGTATAGAGCCTGTTATTAACTTAGCATGCACGCTAATTTTTAAAATGAGACAAACTTTGTTTATTCACTAATTGTGCAGGGTGTCCCTCACCGCATCGTGTCCGATGCAACTACAGAAGTATCCGATGGATTCCCAGATGTGTTCTCTGTTTGTGCAAAGTTGTGAGTATGGCTTACCTAAATATATACATTTTCCTTACACTTTCTATAAAACACAGCCATGTTTTAAATTATAATGATTATAATGATTATAATAATTAAATGACAGCTAAACAAAACGCTAAAGAAACAAAAGTAAACCATTTTGTTAATTATGTTAAGACAAATGTTAATAAGTTCTTTCAGTCTTGGTATTGTATTAGTTCAACATATAGTGTTTAAATAGAACACAGAAGTCTGCTTGAACCTGAGCAGTATATTGTATATCAGAAAGGACATATCATTTAATTATAAGATTCAATACTAATGTATTAAGATTAAGCAGTGATGGAGGTAGATTGTATACTATCATCTCGTAATCTTTATTCAGCAGGTTTTATAGCATCACATAACCACATTGGTGTTGCAGACTTTCTTCTTGTCGCACAACCCTGACGCCGTGATGCAACTGAAAATGTTGAAAACTACGTTAAACAATAACTAACTTACTCACTTCTCGCACCATTTATCTGGAACTCTATACCACGCAGCTCCAAAATAGATAATCACTTCTTTAGTTTAAACATTCCTTCAAGAATTTTGCTTTTATAAAATGCTTATTCTAGGTGTTGATCTCATCTTTCTCTGTAAGTTTTGAATGGAGTTCAAAGTATTGAGGTTTATTTAACCGATGTGTTTCAGCGCAATGATGTTTTCTTTAAAAAAATTGCGCTTTATAAATGCTCTCTATTATGGTTGAGTTTAATTGTATCAGTACGTCTATGCCCAATTTGTAGAAGTTGCACAGAAAATGAACACTATTTGGTCTTAGTATGCCCAATCTAAGATTTAAATATTGTGTGTATATTGTCAAAAAATTAATAGCTGAATGGTTCTTTATCTTGTATACGGACCTGAGCCCTACATGCGAAATAAACTACCTAATTTGATTGGCATTTTACAGTTAGTGAAATGAACTGAGGACAAAATAAACTACTTGTGTTACACGAAAATGTTGTAATCCATAAATGTACATTTATTATTATTTCAACTTTTAAATGCCACTCAAGCAACCTACTGTATGAGTTTTTTCGACACGTGATGAAACGGTTATTATAAAACGTTTATTTAATGACACTAAGACTATACATTATATATTTAGCTTAAAAACTAAAACCGTGATGAAAATGAGAAGGAGGATAGTGTGGCATTATCACAAGACTACTATAGTAAATACTGACATTCCATACTATAAGTTCTTGTTCTTTTTGTTTAGTTTTTATTTTAAATTATATTCACAGACATATTTTAAAAAATATTTTTATAAAAATATTTTTGCACAAAATTAAAAAAAACACAAATAGTTTGACATCATAATAAGCACACGGAAACCAGTTTTAGTAACGAAACGGTCTTTCCAGAACAAATATATTGATTTGCCCC
>JAULCD010266314.1:0-16117 GCA_032361085.1 Calliostoma canaliculatum | reverse complement strand
TTTTAATACTTATTTCACTCATTTGTATTGGTAACTTAATGAGGAGAAGATTTGCAAAATTGGGCTTCATAAAACCTGATAATTTTTAGGTGCCCTTTTTGAAACCGCCATAACTATTTTTTTAGCATACTGACTAGCTTAGCTTTGGTCATAAAAGTTTCTTAAACTTGTATAAGCTTAAAAACAGTTCAGTCAGATTGCAAATCGGGAGGTTATTTTTTTAGATACGGGACTTAACCTTGTTATTTTGTTAAGAGTTGTAGTCCTTGTTTTTGAAAACTTAGAGATCTGTGTTTTTTTGCACATCATCACATGGCCTCGATCTGTCTATGACAGAATTTGGGCCAGATCGGACAGCTGGAACATGCCAAACTGGAAGGGAGGAATAATAATAATCTCGATAATTACAATAGGGCTTTGTGTCTTAACGCAAAGCCCTAATAAACCTACTACATTATAATTATGTACTGTACCTTAAACATATACGTTTATATTAAAAGAGTTAATCAAATGACAGAAATATCATAGTCATGATAAATATAAAAACAAAATCTCTGTCTTAAACATTGCCTAGCAATACACTATGCATTACATACTAAAAACTAATACAAACAACTAACATTAGAATGTGAGTTAATTATTACGACAACTTCTCAGACCGACTGTCCGTAATGTGACTGACCAGAAACTTAGGTATAGTTACTTAAAACTTATTGAGGGCTTACTAGTTGATTAATTTAGAGCTTGGGACATGGGGCATAAGGAAGAGCGCTTGAGCGGGCTATTGTGTTGATAGTGGTAAGAGTGTGCTGATTATGTGTATTTTTGTCATGACCCTCTCAGCAGCAATGACCTTTTTAGTACCCTGGTTCTATAACCGATGGTACGACATTGAACCTTAGGGTGTATCTGAAGTCATATATATGTTTTGGCGTCTAAAATAAGACAGCAGTACTAATGGATAAAAATTAAGTATAGAGCAGTTTTAGTGCTGTAAGGACACTCGGCGAAGCACATTAAAAAACGGCTTTAAGCCGTTTGTGGGAAGCCTTCCCCTTCATTTGCTACGATCAAACAGTGGGTCAGTAAATTTAAACATAGGAGAGAGAGCCTTGAAGACTAGTCAGGAAAACATTGACATAGTGCATAGGCTTGTAAGGGACAATCGTCGAATCACTCTCCATGAGTTAGGGGAGATCACAGGCATTTTACACGGATCTATCATGGTGTGTGCAAGATGGGTGCCAATAATGCTTACAGACAAAATTAAGCTAGCAAGGGTCACTATCAGCAACTCCATGCTAACAAGATACAACCAGAATCCAGATGATTTTCACTTTAGGCTAGTAACCTGTGATGAAACTTGGATTCACCACTAAGACCCTGAGAGCAAACAAGAATCCATGGAATGGAAACGTGCCCTTTTTCCCAGAACCGCAAAATTCAAAATCTCCAGATCAGTGCGGGAAAATAATGGTAACAGTATTCTGGGAAAGCAAATAAACATGCCTACTTACCTCATGGAAGAACAATAAACGGGGAATATTATGCTTGTTGAGGCAGTTATTATTGTTATTATTGTTGAGGCAGACATGTTATTCTTCTGCATGAGGACAATGCTCTAGTACACACCTCTCGTACTGCAACTGCTGCTGTCCAGGAATGTGAGTTCAAAATCTTGCCGCATCCACCCTACTCTCCATACCTGGCACCAAGTGATTACCATCTGTCACTAAATCAAAAAAAAAAAACAATTGCATGGTCGGAGAATTTAGGATGATAATGAGCTTATTGCTGCTGCTGAGGCTTGGTTTGAGGACCAAAATGGCGCATTCTACAGAGGTGGCATCAGTAACTGGCAGAACAGATGGAACAAGTGTATTGACTCACAAGGGGACTATGTTGAACATTAAATGTTGTTCATACCAATATTCTTGGGTTTTTGCCATGCGAGGCTCAAAATATTCTGACACCCCCTCGTATGTTGGTCCTCAGCGCCCTCCATAGGTGTTGTGCAATACCAAGAGTGTACTTAAGTAGTGACTGACAGCAAACTTTTAGTTACTTTGTGTACCATAATGTCTATCGGATTTCGTTCCCTAGCACCCTCAGTATACCATAGCGCCCACAAGTAGACATCCTCAGTGTATCCTATCAGTCTCTAGTCTAGAGAACTCTATCGCTTGTTGGGGGCGGTGTACTATATAGGGGATTTAGGTTTGAACATATACCCAGCCATGGAAACTCTCGCCTTGGTTTTACACCAACCTTTAGTACCTAGTAGATACATGCACAGTCGCCAACATACAACAGCGGTGGCAACTCATTGTGACTAAATGCCCACATTGTTTTTAATAACAGAACAACACAGCACACATCAAAGACCATGTGTTATTTATGTATAGCTGCAGCAGTAACAACTACTGAATGTTGTTGCAGAGTGGTTTGTCCCTCGCTTAGCTGTTGGTGCAGACCGTTTTGTTGTGCATTCTAGAATCGACCTTAAACGTTCTGTGTATATTTTTTTCTTCTTACCAGGTATCAATACCAAGTAATAACATGTGTGTTTGGTATGGGAGACTACTTATCATCTGGTTGTAAGAGTTAAAACCATTAGTAGATGGTACATTAGTAGGTTGTGGCCTTGGTTTAGTTAACACCAATACTAATAAAGAGTTAAAAGTTTAGGTTTGACTTTAGTCATGGAGTGCTGGCACATAGAAGTAATCTCTCACTGGTTGGCTGTACACATCGTGGCTACTTTTTCATGGGGTTCATACTTCACTATGGCTGACTGTGGCCGCCGAGTTAATTTATCTTTATGATTCGAATTTTGTCCTTAAAAAGAAAATGTTTTGTGGTGGGTGTGCTACGATTACACACAGTGTTATAAGCTACTTTGACCCCTATGCAAGCATTGTGAACGTGTGTTATCACTTTTTACAACTTAGCAGGCACTAATACACATATTTATGGGTTGGTGTTAGCATACTGCTCTTAATCCAGGCACGGGTATTGGTCTATATGGAATCAATTTCGAAGTAAATCACAATGCTATTTAGGAGACATGTATTAGTAGGCGATAGATGCGATTACTTATCACACCTTACTCCATGATTGGAGGCCACTGTTAGTTTTGACTGTCACAAGGTTTGGTCAGTATAGGGTTAGATTCATACATCAACACCGATTTCATTCCTTCGAAAAGTTGGTGTGCGTAATTTATTTCAAATTTGGTCTGGTAATTAGATTGGCAAAACCTACACGATTCTGCAATTACCGCGACTATCATAAATGTGCATTAGTCACCTTTACAATGATAGTTTTTTTTAAGATTCACGTTTTTCCCTGTTAGAAACAACAGAATCAGAGCTATCTCATATCACAGTTTTACAATGGTTGCATGCTACTATTCTTTGGGTCTATGCAGTTAAGAAGCTTACACCCATATCAGTGCCCAATCTGTACGAAGTTTATACTTCTGCATCTATCATAGCCCTTTATGGCAACTGCTTGTGAGCATCTATTATGCAATGTTGTTTTAGGAATCCACATCTGTTTTTTTATACATACTATCTTTGAAACATATCGACTGTTGATGTGCAAGAGGTACAGCAAATCGGTTAACTGGTGGTTGTGTCACAACTGACCATCCCTTGGAACTAGAATATTTCCCTAAAAAAACGATCCGAATTTAGAGTGGTTCCCACAGTCTCTCAGAATTGGTTCTAAGGAAAGGACGTATGGTCCACAATAGCAGTCGCAACAAATATGTTTTGAGCTGAATACTTGTACAAATATGATTTATGCTTAGCGCAAATCATAAATGTTTAATCCCGCCACATATACCAATTTGGTGATTACCTCAGTATCATTGAGAAGAAATGAGAATCAAATATAGTGGCCAGGACTTTGCATGGTTAATTTATTTTTCGTTAAGGTCGTAATCAAAGGGTGATTTTACTCCCGATTCTTTTTCTACCAAAGGTATCAGGAATATCTAAAAGGTGCGAGTCGGGCTGAGTATAAGTTTAAAATTTACACCCGTAATCTTATTGATTACCTGCTATTTTTAACAAAAAGATCCACTTTTTCAGCACTGTTGAGGCTATTGTGAAGAAGTTCCCTAACTCTGTGTTTGCTGAAGATCAGTCAAGCAATGCTCCACTTCACCTGGCAGCCATGGAAGGACATTTGGGAACAGTACAAATCCTCATTACACATGGGGCAGATGTCAAGCATATGTAATTATAGTAATAACTTTAATGAAAATTGATTGTAACATATATTAAAAGTCCAAAGATGATTGTCAGGTAAAACATGTTGGGTGATTTAAATTATTTATCATTTATTTCTTTCATCTTGAGCTGAGATATTGCTCATGCGGCGTTAAACAATAACAATAACAATAACAATCTTTCATCTTGAACCATTAAAAACTAAATTATTTTCGAAGATATACTACTCACAAGATTCCAAGGAACACCCAAATTGTTCACTTCTTTAAGTACAAAACACCAAACAACAGACCCAAAGTCAGCATAAACGTTTTAATGAATCATTTAGTAAGGGATATTAAACAGAACAGCGCATGTCAGTTCATTTTCAGAAATGATATTGACCTCAACTTTACATGGAGGTAATTTTCAAAAGTGACATAAGAACACTGTGTACACTTGGCATCATCAGAAACGTGTGTGTCCACCCCGACTGGCAAAACAGTCTACACATTACTGTTGCATAGACCTTATGAGAGTCTGCAACGTCAGGTGCTGGATTGCTATCCATTCCAACTGTAGCAAACCAACCAGCTGGGCAAGATTTGCAGGAAAAGGGTGATTATCGCAAATTATCTACCCTTGGATGTCCCACAAGTGATGGAAGAACACGATTTCGTTGTGGGCGAACATTGTTATATTGCATAATAGCGCCAGCACCAATCTAATGCAGACAGGTAACAATGAGCGCTTGCAGAATTTCATCACAGTGCGAAACAGCTGTCAGATTTCTCTGAATATTGTAGAGTGGTGTTTGGTGATGAAGGCTGAACCAACCCCACACCAATACGGAACTGCCGCCAAATCTATCAGGTTCCCGAACAGTAGCATTAGCGAATATATTACCTGCTGCCTGTAACCACGGATTTAACCATCATTACACTAAAGTGAGAAGCGTGATTTGTTTGTTAACAAGAATCTACCCGACTGTTGACGTGTCCAGTTCTCATGATTGTGTGCCCAAGCCAAACATGCCTGTCTGTGCTGTTGCCGTAAAGGTGGTTGAACAGCCTGATGTCTTGGTCGCAGGTTAGCTTCTCTGAGCGATTACAAATTGTCAAGTTGCTGACGTTGGTGTGGGTTACTGCATGCAGTTGTTGTCATAGTTCATTTGGAGTGAGGTCACGTTGATGTAAGGATGAGTTACCGATCTTTGGCATGTGTAGTGTGTCTTGATTAATCGGGCCTTGGTGATTCTTGGACTCACCCGGTCATCTGATATCGAACCCATAGATGATGAATGACAGGGAGAGAAACTCTAACTTCACGAAGAAAAACTCCCTCTTGGATCAACCCAACAGTTTTTCCTCAACTTCGATCACTGAGACGGCATCTTTGAGGTATGTTCTGTGATGACTGACTCTCAACGGAGATAGTTAACAATAAGTTCAGCTGTCCCTTTTATCATGTTTTTTTGCAATCATAGCATATGGGTATTCAAACTGCAGCGTTGCGTTTTAGCACTGTCGTTTAAACAGTTTTGGAAATCTTTAACTGATAACAGCTTCATTACGCTTTTGATATGATGTGTCAAACATCCTGGTGACAATGATCTAACACCCCAAAGTCATCTGGTATAACAGTACTTAATCACCAATTTGTTATTGATTTTGTATTGGCAGGTGACTTAGACACCTAAAAACGAGGGTGTTCCTTGGATTCCTTTGAGTAGTATACATAATTTAAATACCTGAATCATCCACTTGGCATTTATCTTTATGATCAACCGGTAGAGAAAGAAATGGGAGGGGACACATTTCCCCAGATACAAATAAACAAAGGTAATATCTGTATTATACATGAGTAACTTCCAACATGTATCCGTCCTTCATCTTAATTAGTGTTTCCTTACGTTGATCAGAGGAGGTTGTGTGAGAGACTGATCTGGTTGGGGTGAATATTTCGAGAGTGTTGTAATAACGACAAATTCGGGAGAAAGGTTAAATTTAATTTACTACTAAATTAAATAAACCCCTCCCGTTACCGGTACCTAATTCCAATTAATAAGGCATAAAACCTATTAACCTAACGCTACCCACTACCCCCTACTATATCTACCTTGTATTAACTAATCATACTAACTGTATCTACTTAACCTTTACTCTAACTATATTTAACTAAAATATAATACTAATTAATCCTTACGTTTTTTAACTAACTGATACTAACACAAGTATAGTGATTATAACTGACAACTAAACACATACATATAAAAAAGTTAGGATAAGTATACACAAAATATGACATCCCCAAGAAAATGTCCCAGAGTTTCAAAGTTAAACACCAGTTCTCTGTGGGGCTGTGACACATGTCGGCCTGTCATCCTGAAGATGCGAATATGCAAACGTAACGATAATGTGGTACACAGGGCAAATTGTATCCCTGCCTCGCTGCACCCTTCCCACAAAAAGGGCCTGACGTAGAGCCAATATGCTGAAGCTGTACCCGGCACTATTCCACAGGGACACTATAATGACAAACAATCAAGCCATAGTCGCAACTCTAATAGTAAGGAGTCTTTCTTCCAAAATGTATAGTGAAGCTTACACTTTGGAACACTATTACAAGTGATCCTTATGACCGTTAAATATACACTTATAACCTGCGATAATGTTTAGTTCCATTATCTACAAATACTAGGATCGTAAGACTAACTCAGCGACTGCCCCCACACTAAAGTTATAATTTATATAACTACACTGGTGTATGACTACCCAGCTATGCCTCCATACTATGATATGTAAAAATGAACTAGTTTCAATCGACAATGATACATAGTAAAAACAACTAGCCCCATAGCTATATTATTTGCAATTATGTACAGAAATTTACATTGACCAATACTACAATACAACACACATCATGAGACATCAATATCTCAACCCCATAACATCCTACACATTAATCTTACAATATCTGTTCAAAATATTTATGCCATTAAGTCTCATTAAATATCATTAAATCTCACAAAGCACTCACGTTATATTTCCAGATGTTTCACTGCTGGTCGACAGTGTACATCTTAGTCGGTAGAAAATACCATCCTATCTGCTGTACCCGAGTAATATAACTGGCACCTGATCATTGCAAGCACCGCACTTTTTACTTTCTGTCTAGCACGGACTTAACTTATTAATCCCTATGCTTTGTCCTGCACTTATTTAAATTCCGAATTACCGGATTCAAACCCCTACACTACTACACCAGATAATTGTACTGACAGCTTTGTTGCCATACTTTTAAAAACAACTACCATTGTCTCAGCTAGGTGCGCTGAGACAGCATGTGTACCCTAACACAAGTGGGGTGGCATACCCTTGTGTATCTTCAAGCATACACAGTCTTGTCAACTACTTTGGGTAGTTCGCTTATGCTCGGTCAGATACAACCACCGCTGCCCTCCTATCAACTTATTTTACCTATAAGGCACATCAAGGTGTATCATGGGCTGTATTTGCTACTGGATTCGGAGGTTCTGGCAAAATTTGCTAGCCTATATTTGCATGTCTAACCCAGGAATGCAGACACAGGTGCAAGGCTACTTTCAAAGAACCTATAACAGCCGCTGGTACATTTGGTATACCCTAGTCAGTTGCAGGGCCGCGCTTTGGCGTACTCCTCTCAGGTGCATTTCCAGCGTGTGACCTCAGGCACCCCTTGTTAGTGCAAGCACAAACAAGCATAGTGGCACCTTTTACGTCAGTACAGGCCAACTCAGCGAAGCCGATCTTTCTTACATCATTTAGGTTTTGCACCTACAAACGCGATTCAAAGTTATGTTTTCAGGCAACCTTGTTTACTACAGGACCTTTGGGTATGGTCACATAGCAATATAGAATATTGTGATATCCTCCGTTGTTTGTCTCTACAGTGGCTGACTCAATTCAGCAAGGGGATACTAATTTCAAGTGCTTGATTTGATAGACACATTTTCACTATACTGTGTTGTTGTCTGAAATGATTTGCTACGACCCCACAAGTTATAGACAAGCGGATGTGTGTTTAGGGGATAGGTTGCTGTATCCGTGCACTCTCCCACAAGTACTGCAAATTATGTTTCTCAACACACGACCCACACTCAACGCACACTAGATTTAAATGACCAGAATATTCGCAGGTTGACACTAATGTTTTTCATTTATACATGTTAGCAGTTAAGAATCATTGTAATTAGCAAACCAATTCGCAATTAACCATACAATGGGATACACCCCATGATTGTTCTCACGGACTTTGTACTATTTACTATGGCAGATTGTGTCCATAGATGGTCAACCCAATCTCCACATGATGATAGGTGGCATTATTTTCAGTCTTACATTTGTTCAAGAAGTAGCTGATTACTTAATTGATTTTAGAGACAGTAATTACCTTAAGGGCACAACCTGTGGCACCTACTTGGTGGCTTTAGACTCTGTTATTCCTTGACCTTCAGTTATCAAGCTTTCGGAGGTACCAACATTGCAAGTTCTAATAAGATCCTGCAAGATCAGGGAAATTAATCAGAGGTTTACACCTCCTGCTTGGGATCTTAACGTTGTGCTGCTGCACCTTGCAAGTAGTGCCTACGAACATTTAGAAGGCATGCCTCATAAGCTTAGAACCCATAAGACACTCTTTCTGGTAGCCTTAACAAGTGCAGCCCCGGGTCTCTGAGATCCACGCTCAGGTAAACATTGAACAAACAGCACATAATTAATTACCAGTTCAGAGACCTAGACAGTTCCATATCGCAGCACTATCATCTATTCTAGGTTTGCATGATATCAAAAACTCGTCTTTGTGTCCCATTAAAGTGTTGCATATTAAACTTGATAGCACCGCGACCAGACGCAGATTTTGCAAATGAGTGTTCATTACCCTGTTAAAGACAGCAGAAGTAGAAGTTTTGCACACCACAGTATTACAGTGGCTCCGTACTATTCCCAGTGTGTACATAGCTAGTACCACCTATATCAGTGCCTAATCCACATGATGCATGTGCACTAGTTTCTACCAAGGTGTTACATGGTAATTGCTCGTTATCTACTATTATGCAGGGTTATTTTTGCAAATCCACTCATCTGTTTGACAGTCACTACCTTCGGGACATATCGACTGTGTATGTACAATAAATCCAGCAGTTAGGACCCTTGTTTGTACCTCATCAATTGACTACCCCAATGTCCTGACTACATTCCTCCAAGTATTCTCCGGTTATCAGCCGGGATGTGATCTAGAACATGTCCTCGCCTGGGCGGCCGATAGTTAGGTTAGTGTAAGTCTCCGGCTGGTGTGGTAATAACAGCATTAATGTAGAATCAGGACCACAATAAATATAATGTGTTTTAGGTAAATTTGTAATTTATATTTGGCATAGTTCATTCTTTATCCCCACCCTCTTTTACCTCTTGACCTTAGCGTTTTAGGCCTAGTTATTTTTGTTAGTTCATAAAAGTTATTTAGCACCAGAAATATTGTTTACTCACGCATGTATTTACAAGTATGAACCAGCAAGGTCTTCACACTACGTTCAGCACAAGATCTCATAGCTGACTTTTTTACTCAGACACGGTAATGCTCCCTATGGGGTCTTTACTAATGTAAACACTTTGTATTTCAGCCATAATTAAGGATTAAAACCTTCCTGCAAGAAAGGGTAACATAACATTATTGTAGAAACAGGCTAATTATATATTAAAATTTCATACACACACAAATTTAATTCGTTTTAAAAAATACTCTACTTGGTAAAGTGCAAAGATAACAATACTTTTGATGTTTGCGATCCAGAAACATCAACACAGTGCAGGAGGTATTATATTTTTAAGCAATTGTACAACTAAACAAAATTTAACAATTCCTGATCAAATAGGTTTTGTTTACAAATGCTAACACTGTTGTAAAATGTTTATTGGAATTGTAACTTACCTGCCACAGGCTAAAAATCAAGGCCTTGTTTTACAAAGTGTTCATAAATCTAGGATGCTGTAAAACATTGACATTGAATTTTCCAGAAACCTGCAGAAAATGACCGCACTTGGCCTGGCATCAAAATGTGGCCAAGTGGAGATTTGTACCTACCTGAAATCCCTCGAGGCCGAACGTGGGGTGGAAAAGACAAATGATGATGTAAGTATATATCGGTTCTGTTCAGTAAAGTCCTTTTATCGTCAGAAAAAAGGAGAGTTTCATTCAAAAATAATTTCATAAGGCGGGGTCATATGGCTAAGACATTATCTTTTATCCACCGTTCGGAGAAAAAGCAAAGCGTTGTTTCACAAAGCTCTTGTAAGGCAAATGTATTTTTCTTTTATTTAGCGCTCTCAAAAAGGGACAATTAAAAACGAGTTTTGTATTTGTTAAGCACGCACGTTAGTTGAGTGTTATAAAGCTTTCATTGTCCGTTCTTAGGAACTGCTTTACGTAGTAAAATGCTGACAATTAGGCCCCTCTTTTACATAGCTATGAAAGTTTACGACATCATAAACCATGTCATTTAGCCAATAATATAAGTTTTAAAATGACACAAAAACACTGAACACTGAACGCATTGTATGATACGTATCGTGATATGCTCACATAAACTGTGCTTGTTGTTGTTAGGAAATATTACTTTTCCTTGGCAGTGTTGGATCATTCTGTGTACCCTGACATTGTTATTATTTGTCTTTGTTACTGAAGAGATAAAGATGAACACTTATGGTTTGGACCTCTTATGGATTTGTTAATTGTTAACCCTCACTGGTAATCCCATTCATCTTGGCCTCCTGTTTTACACTCTCGTTGTTTGTATCTGTTAATCTCATGTATTATTCATATTTGTATCTTTGTTAATTAGTACGACTCAGTTAATTGTAAACCACTTATGTCTCACAGTTATACTGCTGTACAACAACCATACCCCATCTTGAAAATGGTATAAGAATATATACCGACAATCGCTAATGTGCAATGAAGAATTTGATTATCCATAAAGTTTGTCATATTCAGTACTCACAACTTCTAAAATGCCTCTCAAACAATACATCCATCATAGATGTTGTTCTTAATACGACTGTGTATGTGTTCCTACCCGCACACCTCTAGCCTCCAGATATCACTTCTTTTGCTAATCGCCTTAATTCGTGGTTATCACAATTTGTGTCCTCGAGTCTGGGTTTATGTCACTCTGGAGAACTACACGATTCCACTTTTTCATGACATTGCTCCTTACAATAGTGTTTGTGATATTACACCTGCTGAAAAGTGGTGCCTTGTTTCGTGCCACCATTGGGACATACGAGTGTTATGTTGCCGGACCTTTCCAACCTCTTTCTTCAACTGCCATAATCCTAAAGGTTCCTCCATCGTGTTGACAACAGTAGTGTCAATACTTCATTGTACATATCCTTTTGATCAGTACGATTACTAAGAAGCACAAAAGTTATCTTTGTTCACCAAATCCTCAGACTTCACTTCATCTTTATTTTCTTATGGCTAATCTCCTCATGGGTTCCACTCTATGTACTGATTACCAGTTATTGGTACTGTAGCTTCTTTCCAGTCGAATGGCCAACTTATCTGTCTTCCTGAACTATTGAATATACATCTAGTGACTCTAACTACAGCGGATAGGGTCTCAGAAATATGTGCATTCAGTATTGGACCTATCACGTTTGACCACAGGGCTTACTAAAACAATTCCTTGGCCTTGTGTTTGGACTTCTTGACAACCTGCCGCCGGATCAACTTTACAAGTTGGCCCACATTGTTTCTTTTTCTGCCACCTTTAGTCTTGATTACATAGAGATTTAGTCACGGTGCCCCGTTAGTGGGTTGTGGTTCTACATACCACTTGCTGTTAAAACCGAATGACATGTTGTAATACCTCTGTTGAAGCGAAAGACGTCCGAACGTCTTGACGTTTGTTTCTCATTGGCTAATTACGAATATACTGAGGGTTTAGGAGATGAAGGAATTTGACCACTTTCATCTGCACATCCTCGTGTTGTACGGGCCCTTACGATGACGCTGGCACGCCACTGGCATTGTTCTATTACATCGTTGTTACAGGGTTGTTTCTAGCAGTCAACATTGGTCTTTGCGTCCTACTACCCTCGTCACATATTTACTGAACATATGAAGATGCTGCTACAACTTGCCCACTCATACAGCTTCGACTATGCTGTTACCTTGTATATATGACGACGTCAATGTGAAAAAGCTAGTATTTACATTATAAAACTTGTTAACAATCCCATGTCACTGGTTTGATTTGTTTGCAGTTAATTCCTCATTAAATTTTAAACCGTTAACTTGACAAAGCCATAGTTCTATTTTCTGATCACTTTAAAACTAATGTAGGCCTTCCCAAAGTCTCAGAGTGAGCTTTCTTATTGGTAGTACATAGGATTACACACTCACCATTTGTCATCCTTGGTCACCATTGCTGGCAATGATCTGGTATTCCGGCCTTAAATTCGGGAATACGATTTTACATTTTTACAACCCTCTGCTTTCTATAATCTGTGTACTCTGGAGTTGATCTCCAACAGGTTGCAGTGATTGCTATTCGAAAACGGCCTTTCTTGTTTTACATGACGGCTGAGATTAGTGATGGTCGCATTGGTATTTTTACAGACCCAGCCTCCCATTTTAGGGCTTTGTTTGCAAGGATAATAAAGCAAATGATTCGTATTAAATTGTAAAAACCTTGTTTTAATTACAATTCCAATACAAACCAATACAGTCTTTTCGCTCGCCTCCCCATCTATTTAATGGATACGAGTCTATTCGCCTGTGGGGTGGCTCTTGACAGACAGTGAGGTATGATGGGGCAGGGATGTTACTCGTGAGGGAGGGAGATCAACAAGTTGTCAGTAATAAAACTCAAAGTAATCGATGGATTAAGCAATTAGATCGTATTAAAATTGTAATTAAAAATTACAGTTTCAGACAGTTTTTTTAAAATATGTTTATCTAGCTAATTGGTTAAGGAAGATGGTTTACGCTGTTGTACATTTATGTTGGCCTTGTGAAATGTAACTCAAAACAAAAATATTTGTCGGACAATTTAGCTGAGGTCTAAGACAAATAGACAAACAACAATTAGTGAAATTTGGCAATAAAGTTAGATTTTATTTCTTCGTAAGTTTTTCAGTAAAGGAGAATGTATAAAATTGGGATCCAGACCCCCTGTTTTAAAATGTATGCGAAAATATTATTATCTGACGTTTTGGCTACTTTTTTGTATAGAATTATTGACATTGTCAGACATCACCACCCCCTTACGCTCCTTTTCACACGTCATTGGTTTTCCCATGGATACTATCAACGAGCTCGTGTAATGCCAATCAGTATTAAAAATTAAAACAAACATATTGATTATTTGCTTATTTCTACAGGTCCACCCACTTCATCTGGCCTGTGGCCACGGTCAACTCGAAGTGGTTAAATTATTGTTGACATCCCACAAAGATGTGAAATACAGAAACAAGGATGGGCTGAACTGCCTGGACATTGCCATCGAAACTAGGCACATGTAATTATATTTTACTCATTACTCCAATGGCGTCGGTTTAGAAAATGTTGTAAATTGTGATAGCAATGGACTTTTAAGCCATTTAGACTGTGACAAACACAACTACATGTTATATTTAGGATTACATTATCTGAAAAAGTGGATATTCTGTCACTCGAACCTACACCGAACCTACACCCTCAAGAGTTAGGCAACACATCGGCAGCACTAAGCATCCCAACGCCTCACCCATTCGACCCCAGAGATATTCTTGTGGTTCTCACTGTCTAAATGACATTAATGCTATAAGTGAAACTATTTTGTGGTAATGTCCTTTGTCAGTTTGTAGTTCTAAAATAAAAATGTTTAAATGGGTAATATGCACACACAAATACCTAATTTGTATTTTCTACTGACTTCAAACAGTTATTGTCCAGATACACACCTTTGGCTTCTGTTTTAGGGGTTATTGCACCCTAAAATCAGCTCCGCCTATGTGTTAATTTTTTTACAAATGTCCTTGCTCATGTTTTACAAAACCCTTTTAATGCCATGAGCTCGTAGTTTAAAGTTTAAGATTTAAGATTTATGAACAAAACCCCCTAGGCAATTTGTCTTGAACGGCCTGATGTGTTTTTTTGATTGCAGAGTTGTGAGTTATTCATGGTGGTAAACGCCCATCTAGGTGCCGTTTCACAAAGTCAGCGTAAATGTAAACCTTGTCACTTAGAAAACGATTTGAGTTTTAAAATGCAAAATATCATTGTAAACTGTGTACTTTCCAAAGAAAATCTTGTCAGCCCACTGACGTCGTAAATATTAAATTGAACAAATAGCCCAGTGACCTTGTTTACGATGACTTTGTGAAAGAGGGGCCCCTCTCTTATGTAGGAAACACTTTATCTCCCACTTTTTTACACCTCCTTTCCATCTACAAATGGTTTGCCTTTTGGTATTTAAAATAAAAGACGTGTAGCAACTGTAGGTACTGTACGTTGCAGAGAGGTGGCACGATATATCATCCAGTCAGAGTATTGGGAGACTGCACTGAAGAACAGTGTACCAAAGGAATATGAATCTGAGGAGATAACCACACCAATGCGGAGGCTCATCAGGTCAATGCCAGGTAATTATAATATGGAAATGGCAAGTAACGTTCCATGCATAAAATTTAACTGAGTGAATACTTTAATAAGAAAGCTAAGCGAAATAAATATTTAAAAATATGTGGCATTCAGTAACTTTAAATATATATGACACGTTAGCTTAAAAAATAGAACAATAGTTTAAAAATTTCGGGAAATGTTGTAAATTTAGAACTTTTTTATAAAACACTATATAAAAACATTTGTCCAAAAATTTATTTTAAAAATGATTGACCCTCACAAATTAACTACTTTCACATGTTACTAACTTTAACAAGCTACTCTTTTAAGGTTACTCCCGTTATAAAATTACCCTCTTTTAAATATTTTCATTTTCACAAGTTATTTACTATCACAAATTACTTACTTTTAAAAGTTTTTATAGAGTTTTTATGAAGTGTTTAATTTTGTTCACCTTTTCCAACATGAATGAGAAAACTAGAGACCAATTCTAACCCGGGTGCTCCACCATCCTGGATAACTCAGGCTGTCATATTTCCATTACATCCCAATATATACGCTTTTTGTCCCCTTAACCTTGACTTCTAACAACAAAGACGTGTCTAGTGACTAGGCTGTTATATTTATTAGCGCGTAATTCAAATAAATAAAGAACACACGTTAGTATGTGTTGCAATGGAAGAAATATAGCACAGCCTAGTTTATACAGGATGCTGCCCCACGGGAATAAGGGGCCCGTTTAACATAGACTTATAACTTTACGACATCCCAAACCATATCACTGGGTTTTTCTTTGGAAAGTGCACAGTTTACAACCATTTTTAGCATGTGTAAACCAAATTTATGAACCTAGTGATATGGTTTTAGACGTCGTAATGTCATGATGCCTTTGTAAAACGGGCCCTAGTATATTTGAAATGTAATGTTGTGAAAGGTGAAGATGGCAGTTATTATGGATTACTTTTAGTATGGTAGTTTTTTGTGTGTGTTAGACGTGGCAAATGAAGTCCTTGATAAATGTGACAAAACAGAAGAAGACACAAAGACAAATGAAGTTGCTTACAAGCGAAAGAAGATAGGCGATTTCAAATTTAACTATGAATTTGTTGACGATTTTCTGACAAAGGATGGCTGGTCTCTGACAGGTAGGTCCTGTGTTTGGAGCGGCGAGGAGTCGGGGTGTGGGGGGTGTGGGGGGGTGGGGGGATGGGGGGGTTGAGAGGGGGGAACTGTGCGTTGGGTGGTTGCTGAGT
>JAULCD010266313.1:0-22571 GCA_032361085.1 Calliostoma canaliculatum | reverse complement strand
AAGGTAGTAAGAGTGTTAAAGGGCATTTGCACACAGAAAAGTGTGTTTTTTTTAATTAAAACTGCATAGGGTTAACAATATGTTTTTTTAAAATATACAAAGCAATAAAAAGTGTCAAAGCACAATTTTAATAATTAAGGGTTTTAAAATGTCATTTTTAACATCTTTTACAAAAGCCTAAAATGATTAATGTATTACCTCCCTTTGTTGTGACGTCATTGAAGACGAAATCCAACATGGCTTCCTACTTCGACTCGTAACAAGGTCATATATCTGAATCCTATTATTTTGATCCGGTGCTTAAAAGTCGCCCCAAAATTCAAACACTGACCGAAACGTGTCAGGCAACTACGGTCATGGAGTGCAGAAAGGGATACAATTGTTGAACAATGTTGCAAATACATTAATAAGTCATTGGAGTTCAGGGTGACTCAGCTATTTTGTGACAAGATAACAGGCCTATCTCACTCGCAGACAAATTTATCAAAGAACACATGTTGTAGGTGAATGATTCTGATTGGCTAATGACGTCTTCAATTACGTCACAAAATGGAAGGTGATAAATGAATAACTAATGAAACTTTTCAAAATATATTTATATCGATAATAATACAGTTAATAAAATTTAACAAGTGGTAAAATTAATAATGTCCCCTGTTTAACATTTTTTAAACAAAAAACACTCTAAAGACAAAAGTTAAAATTTGTGTAGAAATGGCCTTTTGCAACAACTAAAACGATCTGCTGTCATGCTATTTCCACGTCATAACAGCAAAGTTAGTTTTAATGGTAGAAATAACTTTGGTCTATTTGAAGAAAAGTTGTGCTGATATTGCTATAAAGTTGTATGTCTTTTTTTGCCTTTCATTAGGTTTAACGTCTGCTTTCACCTGGAGGGATTTCGCCGACGTAGTTGTATGTCTACTTCAAATTCCCCCTTGAAATGTTGACGGCTACGAAAGTCTCTTATGTTCAATTATAATTAATATGTCGCGAAGCACCCACCGGTATTCGCGGCGTTAAAATGCACATCAGTAACCGCCAATCTCATTTGTTTTAACTCTATTGAGTTCATTCCTGTAAAGCGACACACCTTATTTACGTAGCTGTTACAAAATGAATCACGGATCATAACAGTAGCAAACAGGTATTTACTTTACCTAATAACGAAATTCATCACAATTGAGCTCTTTACAAACAAATGTTAAGGTTTATTTTGGTATAACAGTTTCTGAAACACGTGTCTCATTAAAATCGAACTGACGGACACAAGCACGGCCCTTCATCCTTACAGTGCCAAACTGATTTCAGTAGGACCAGTGTTTCCGGTGGCTGTTTTCAAAAAGCCAGTCACAGGGACCGCCTATCTAAAGGAATATCGGTCCTACTCGTTGTCTGCCGGTTACCATGGTAACTTATTTTGCAGAATGAAACGTAGCTTGTTCATTGCACTACGTTTTACTTCCCGTCAGGGAAGTGAAACGTAGTGCAATGAACCAAGCTATGTTTGATTAGCTAATTAACTAAATATTTATACTGCTAGGTTGTCAACGTTTGAACACCATGTTAAAATAATAGACTACACGACACAACTTGCCAATGCTATTTCCACCAGACAAAGGGACCAACACTTACAATGTACCGGTCCTGGTAGTATTTAACCAAACAAAGCCGACATATACTGGAGAACAGAAACACTGAAAACTACAAGTTTTTAGTGCTGTCCAAAACTACTTTGTGATGATTTGTTGAAAGAGATTCTGTGGGAGTTCATTTTAACAAATTATAGAATAACTTCTTTGATAGACATTTTAATAGTTGTGTGATGAACAAGCGAGATATAATATGAATATCAACTTCTTTAGTGCAATTTGTGCGACATTTCTGTGTAGATACAAACAACGTATTTAAGCAAATGCAATCACGGGCTTAATAACAGTGTTTGTATCTACACCAACACGTCGCACAAGCTGCAATGAAAAAGTTGATATTAATAGATTATATCGCTTGTAAATTACATTAATGTTTTAAACAGCCTATCTAGACTGAGTGTAATTTGGACAAAGAGTTTTGGTGTGATTTAGACAGTGACAAACACAACTATACGTCATATTTAGGATTACAAAGTGACTATCCTATCACTTTGCACAATTGAGTTCTGTGCGGGATGTGAACCCACACACTCAGAGTCAAGTTCCAAATGGCCAGCATTGAGCATTACAACGCTAAGGCATTTTGCTTCCGACATTAAACCTAAATAAATGTTATGTTATTTAGACAGTTACAAACACAACTTATGTTTTAGTTACCATTACTCTTTCTGAAAAAGTAAATAGTTTATCACTTTGCCTGGTTGAGTCCTACCCAGCCACGCAAAGTGTCAGAATATGTACTCTTTCAGATAGCGTAATCCTAAATATAACGTATAGTTAAATTAAAAGTTGGCACGCAAGGGGTTAAGTTATTATCGTCCGTGCCACGTGTGTAAAACCAAAACGTTCTCTGATATAAGCCATGAATAGGGACAGTTTACTCTATTGTTTTTTTGGTGTTGGTAGAATTTATAATGATATTCTTAAGAGGCATCTAGAAGTTGGTGTTTAAATATATGACAAGACTATTGTGGATGTCAAATACTTTTTTTTTTATTGCGTACACAACGTTTTGGGGGGAACGTTGTGTACGCAATATAAAAGAAAAGTTATATTTTTTATGTTAAAGTTTTCACATAACTTCACCGCCACGCAATTGTGTTTATTTCCCTGAATTACAAAAAAACAAAAAAAGAAAAGTGACAATGACGAGTCTGCGATACCATCTCGACCTAACATAACTTAGCTTTGATTTCAGTTCAGTGGGATTAGTGCATTATCGCTTGGAATAGCATATAAAAATGTTTGCCACGATTTGGTAGTAGAGATGTACAGTAATATTATGTAAATATAAAAAACATTAACCGAAGTTAATAAGAATCCAAAGAAAAAAGGAGCCGTCCATTACACCCACAACTGAATATAATTGTCGTAAATGTGACATATTGATTTGTGCTTGTTTGTCAAAATCAATTTCCAATAAAAATAACTTGGGCAATATCACAGCAATTAACAGGAAGAAAGCTTCCAATACAAAATTAAAATACTCTTTTAGAAAAAAAAGTATTGCTTATGCAGAACACTGCACCGAGTCCAACTCAATATCTGCGATACGACAGTCATAAGCCTATGGTGAACAACAACTCCATGAGAACAAATCGAAAATCACTAACGATCAACTTAGTCTAAGATCGCTTTGTAGAACGGGGCCCTGGAGCTGTGTGTAAAAATGTGACGAGTGACATTACTCACTTCTTGACTAACATTATTAACAAGCGCTGGTCCTGATGTAGACGAATAACGTGAGATATTGATTATCTCTATATGAGCCTCTAAGGATGAGGTTGGAGAAGACTGGCTTTCTGCAGTTTTAATGAGATTAAAGATACAGCTTGTGGCAAGATTTGTATATATTTATACACAATGCAGAGAAAAATGCAACAATTTTTAAAATAGATTTCCAATGTATGGATTAGGAAGAGTGTTGAGTGCTAGACTTCCACTTGTCATCAAGGAGGACATTTACATATTTGCTCGCAGGTGGCCTTTATACGTCATTGTAGGACTGAACAGAATTGGTTGTCGGCTTTTACCATGCAGTAAGGACAGAGTGGAATGCTTTGACACAGTAACAGGTTTAGTTACCAGCTACCTCTTGCAAGTTTCACTGCATGACATTGGTGATACAGACTTTCCTCCTGCCATAAACCTTGCTGCCAGGATATTGGCGTTAAACCAAATCAGATTGACTCTAGGCCAGAATATCTCAAATAGCAAATATCTCAACTCAACAGTCTGTTTCCTACTTACCCACATCTCAAGGTTGCATTCCATATTGATGTGAAACTGTGTCCCATGTAGGACCCCGCTCGCTGACACTGACATCAGACCTGACCCCCATTCATTAAACCTAGACTAAGTTGATCGTAAGTGCTAAAATATAACATTGGCTTTTGAGTGTCGTAGCGCACCGGTTCCAAATCGATTTCTGTGCTATGACAGTCGTAAGCCTATGATAATAGAACAACTCCACAAGACATTATTTCAAGAATCACTTACCATCGTCTTAACACTGAAATATCTTCGAAGAACGAAGCCCTTGACTAATGAGACCAGCTCAAAGTATACATCTATTTTGAAGGACCTTGCAGGGTTACTTACCATCTATCCCCATCGCATATATTGTTTTTGTTGCGAATCTGAATGAAGAAAAACAAGGTAAGTATAAAAAATCTAGGATAAACATCGTGTTAAAGAACGGATCCTAACTTAAATCTAAAAAACCCTAAATCTTCCTAATTTGTCATGAAAATAGTATGTCTAAAAAAGTGACACCAAATGAATTTTTTTAAAATGGGAACTATTTTTTCATCGTAAATAATTGCCTTAATAAAGAATCCAATATTGGCAAAAGAGTTTTATGATCATTTGGAAGTTAGTTTTATTTTTAAAAATAGGATGTCTCAAAATAAGAAAGAATGTTTTTTAACATAATTTTACGTTTCGTAAACCTACTTGTAGAAAGTGTTAAACTGCATGTCAGACAGAAACTTTTCAAATGCAGTCAGTGCCAACTATTTAGTCCCATAATCAGTGTGGATGTTTCGTTTTAATGAGTAAAATATGTTATATACGATTCTTGTCACATACACAAGCAAAATATATAATAAAATGTGGAGGTGAATCAAAAATAAAATCATCATTTCACATCCTGGAATGTAATCCATACGTTACCTCCTGTGCCCCGTTCCTCAAAGCGATCTTAGGGTAAGTTGATCGTAAGTGCTAAAATTTAACATTACGACTGTTGAAGCACAGAGATCGCTTTGGAACCGGTGCCATTCGGCACTGGTTCCAAACCGATTTCCGCACTACGACAGTCGTAAGCCTTTGATATGAAACAACTCAACAGATCACAACAAAAATCACTTAAGATCAATTTAGCTTAAGATCGCTTTAAGAAACGGGGCCCAGATCTTGACAACATGATTTTATGCTAGTGTAAAACTTTTTCTTCTCACTCTATTGGTATCCTATCAATATGATTTTATTTGGCAGGGCACTGTGAGGTAACTAAACTCTTGCCGACATAGATTCACACTACCAATAGAATTTCTTCTCACATACAGTATTTTTAGATCGATCGCTAACATTGGTGTTTTATAACTTCATTTACTTAATGGTCAGGTTATCTGTTTGTCTTGATCCACAAAAATATTATTAGTTTACCACAGACAATAGCGAGGTAGAATTTTGGCATTTTGGATACTTTCACAGACAAAACTATAGATTTAAAATTAAGAGAACCCCTAGGCCGGATGTCATACACTTGCAGATGGTAACATTAGTGAAATGTGAAATGGCAATGTCTGTATAAATAACACAATTACATTGCTATACTTGTCATGTCATGTTTATACCTAACTCTTTAAATAGATTCAAATAGCAGGTTTTTTTACATTCTCCACACGAATTAAATAGAACTATAGTTTTCGTTTGACAGTTCCTTTGAGGTCAACAATGAAGTTTCCTGACACTTGTTTCAAAATTGAGAAACGGATGTTGGATCAAAGGTCAATCCAATTGAGCTGACGATTGCTTTTGCTAAAAAAATCAATGAGGCTGCTGTTACTACACCACTTTGTCAGGGACATGATTGTGGAGTCAGGAGCATTGACAGTTCATCTTCATCAATCATGAATGTCAATGTTATTTCCTTTACATCCTGCATCTTGTGTTGCGGATAATGCCAGTAAATCACCCATAGAAACTACAGTAATTATGGTAGTTTTTTTGTTACTACTTTTTATGAAAAATCACGCACTGTGGAACAAGTGGAGTATCAACAGAATCGCTACGTTCAGAGTGTTAGGAGTCACTTCAAGACAACACAATAGAACGCACACAAAATGATACTCGTTACACTCCAAATTGTTGTAGATTACTCATCTGTAAACATTTAACACAAAACAATTAATCTAAAACTCAGCTTCTTGAAGAAAGGTTAGTTGGTCAAGAATTGAGGGACGCTATTGCGGTTTACGGATGGAAGAATTTAGGCTTGCAGATAAAAGTAATTATGGAACAATGTAGATATGATGATTGTATGGATACAAACTAGATTTCGTGACTGTTCGAGGAAAGCTAGGCGTAGAAATATAGAATGTCACCCGAGTGTCTTGATATCAAACATATAAACACGAGTTGATGAAAGTTTAAACCTCCGAGGTTTGCCGATGAGTTTTATACCTTTATCAACGAGTGTTGATATATTTGATATCAGGAGACACGATGGTGAGATTCTATTTATCATTCAAAATCAATCTTATGACATTAATCAATTATTTTGCTAATGCTGAATGACATTTTTGTGTGCTTCTGTGAGGTAGAACAATGTTGCTTGTATACTCACTGTGACGTCATAATGATGGCACAATAGGTATGATGTCATGCCGGAGATATCGCTACAAAGAAATGACATTATTTAGCACGATATGTCCAAGGAGATATTGTTTAATTCCACACAAGCGATATCTCCTGTGGGGGCTATTTTTTGGATGATAAAAATATTGCATGGACGTCTTTGACCCGGTCCAAGTACTGTATTCGAAAATAACATTGAACATACATGACAACGCTTGACAAAAAATAAAGCTATGGTCAGGCCCCCGTTTCACGAAAACGTCATAACTTTAGGACGTCGTAAACCACATCACTGGGTAAATGGATTTGGTCTACAAATGCAAAAAATCGTTGCCAACTGTGCACGTTTTAACAAATAACAAGTTTTTCTTTGAAAAGTGCACAGTTTACAACGATTTTAGCATGTGTGAAGCAAATTCATTAACCAAGGGACATGGTTTATGATGTCGTAAAGTTATGACGTCTTTGTGAAACAGGGACTAGGGGTATTTCTTTCAACAGGAAGACATATTGATATCACGGAAGGATCAATTTACGTGCGAATGCTGTTGATTAATAGTGATAAATTATGGCTACAGTCAATGTTTATGAATATTTGCGAATAAAGAAAATATTATATTAAATGAATGTTTCAACCAAAAACAAGTAGTTGTGTTGTTAGTTTTTATGTCTTTTTAATTCTTTTAGCCAAATTTTAAGACATAAAACCCCGTTATAGTGCTGAATTCATTTTGGTTTTTTTATTCTTTATGTCTTTTTAATTCTTTTTACAAAATTTAAGACAGAACACCCCTTATAGTGCGGCGTTCATTTTGTTTACCGTAATTTACATGTAGGTTGCATTACGCAATAGCATACACGAAGCAAAAGAGTTCCATCTAAAATTCGTTATGGTAGAAAGGAGATAAACCTGCTGTGTTTCCAAGTCAGAGGACCGCGGGTCCGTTTCAAATGTCAAAATTTAGAGGTATCAACTTTATACAACATTCCTCTGATTTGTAAACACAGTAGGTTTATCTCCTAAATGTGTGTCTATTATTGTCTTTATTTTAGTCTGTTGTGAGTACAACTTTTATCATTTGATCACTAAGCCTTTTCAAATTCAAACAACCTGTTTTGATCTTTTCAAATGATTTTTTAAGAAAAAGGTAAAACCATTCGGCATGTGGACATCGTGACTGGAGCTAATACGATTCGATATGAAATGATATATAGCTGTAATAATTCAGTTTGTAATGGGGTTTAACATTTTTATTGTCACAGAATAACCGTTGTGTCAGCTATACTTTAAGAACACTTGAGTATTCATTGATTGATCTGGTTTTGTCGTTGTCTTTAATTTAGTTTAAGTGATCAGATGAACTTATTATAAGTTGATAAACAAATGTAACTTAGTCATTTTTGTTTCCAAATACGTTTTTTCTACTGATTTTAATTTTTAAAATGTATGGAACACTTATATCTTTTGGATACTTTTTCTAAAATGCTTAATGGTCACTGGACATCCTCTTGTCGATATGCCAACGTAATGCTGACGTAAAAATGTAGTATTATTAGAGAAAAATACACTTCGTCTTGGTGTACCTTATGTTTGAGAGTTAGTTAAATAATTATTAACAAGAGAAACTTGAAGACATGGTCATCAATATCATCAGCCATGACGTTCCATATTTATATTGGCAAACATTTCATAAGTTATACAAATAGAAATATGATATCATCTCTTTGATGAATAGTATTATGCAACCATACTAAAATGCAAACTTGATTAAATTAATAAGGACCACAACTGTAAGGAATCATAACACGGTTACTATTAACTCCATTGAGAAATCCATGTCCTCAAACCAAACACAAAACTACGTTTTCTTATTCACAACAGACTTTGTGGAAACTGGCCCCCACTGAACATACCAAGGCCATAGTTAAGAAAAACATCAAAAGCGTAACAAGGGGACTTAACATATGTAAAACACGTAATTCTGTCAAGAATTTGACACAGTTCTCCGTTGTGCATGGCAAACAAGTATCCTATTGTTTACAAATGCCAAAAACTGTTGTAAATTGTTCACTTTTTAAGGAAAAACAGTTGTTTATTTGAAAAGTGCACAGATGACAACCATTTTGACATTTGTAAACCAAACCCATTTACCCAGTGACATGGTTTACGATGTTGTACATTTAGGACGGCTTTGGCGGTCATCTGCAGAGGCTGTCAAACACTGCTGGACCAGTGAACCTGTAAACAAAACAAAAACAGAAAAATAGCATTTTTTTTTATCACAAAAGTTCATTTGTGTATAAACATGTTTTTACCTTTGAACACGATCACTGTAAAAACGTATAGAAATAATTCAGCGGATTTTGAACGGAAATCTCATTAAACCAATTGAAATCTGCTGCATAATTTCTATACAATTATTTTCGTGTATAATCTAAACTGACATCAACAGTGAGGGTGTCATAAGCAGTGTTTATGATGAAACTGCTGGACCAGTGAACACGCAAACAAAACAGAAGCAGCAGAAATGACATTTGATTTTGCCCAATAGTTCATGTGTATATGTACATGTCGGAAATTGTTATTATTGACATAGCATTACGTCAATAGTAAGTACTTAAATGTCTGACATCAAGTACAGAAATTAATATAAAAAAATCTAATAATTCATATGTGTTGATTCAATGTGTATTATGTATTGATATTGCGGTATTGTTTAGGTGTCAATTGTTTATTTAGCTTAGGGTTGACACGTGCATTATTCTACACATTGTGAGCAAGTACTAAAATCACAAAGACATGTGCATTATGTTAATATTATTCTCAATAGTTCAAAGTATTTTATTGTAAAATGAGAAAAATGATATTGTGAAAACATTTAGTAAGTTTGTACCTCAATGTTATTGTCCTCTGCAAGTGTTAAGCTGACAATTAGATGTAATTTTATCAATTTCATCAACTTTAGCCAAATGTCGATTGCATTTGCTCAAGCACTTTGAAACTCATTCTGTTCTCTTATGGGTGTGATTTCATTACTAATACGTCAGCCATCGTAAACTCCCAACGGTAATAAATCTGGCCGCAACATGAAAACTAGGAATTTCTATTTCACAGATCATTTCATTTTCAACTCGTTGAATGATTCATAGATCTCTGACCGATTTCGATGGACATGTTATCTGAATACGTGAAATCAGGTGTAGTCTGTCCACACCTGTCAAGGACGTACACCTGAAATAGAACACAAAGGAATAATTTATGCTTCACACAAAAAAAAAACCCCTGGCGTGTCACAAGGATTCTGTCCTGAATGATTTATATGACATGAACATTCATCGCTATCAGCTTTGGGAGCTGTGTTAGCTCCCAATCAGAGGGGCACTGAGTGTACTTTTATTTTAACTATCGGTTGCAAGGCTTCGTTCTTTAGCAAAGTCCCTGTGGCCGATTGGTTTAGGTGTTGAAATGCCCAGTGCTTGCAATTTAGTGCCCGACTCTAAAGGGGGTTCAAATCCTACACAGGAATCCTGCACATGCAAAGTGATAGACTATTAACTTTTTTAGACAATGTAATCCTAAATATAACATATAGTTGGCACACCATCATCTTGCAAACTTCTCAACCGATAGACTTAGGGGAAATTATTAGGTTAGGTAAATATAAAACGTCGATGTTAGAGAATGATTTACATAATTTAAATGATTCAAATGTCGTTACAGGAACCGATGGCAGTGCAGATAAGAAAGCTGCTCGTATTTTCATTGTCCTCAGATCCGAATGTTCCATAGTGCAGTTCTGGAGTGAGTGAGTGATTGAGTGAAATACAGTTTTACATGGCTTTCAGCAATAGTTCAGCTATATCGCCATGTGGTGTACAAGCACACCGAGGAAGTAGCAGATGCGAAAAAGAGACTGACAGAAAGTAAGGCTTTAACAAAAGATCCCCATTTTAACCGGCCTGTATGTCAAGCATTGGGTTACTGGGGTCCTATTGTTTCCAGTGCCCGAGGACGCTCCCCGGAAACCCCACGGGGTGATGTAGTTCTAGACCCCGTTCTTTAAAGCGATTTAAGGTTAAGTTGGAAACACGTACTGTCCTGTAGAGTTGTTTCTTACCATTGGCTAACGACTGCTGTAGAACAGCAATCAATCCAACCAGACAATTCAAGGGTTATTAATTTTTTTTATTAAATGACGGAATTGTGCTGCAAACTGTTTTAAAACCTTTTGTAGCAATGCTATGTTGCTATCCGACTCTGTCTAATAGAATGAGTCCTGGTAATTATGAAGGTAGGCCATTCTCTGACGTTGATTTTATATTTACTTGTTATGCAGGTATCACAGGTTGTTCCTAACTTCCAGTGCTTGCTGTCACGTCGTCTTTAAAGTGACGTCAGTTTGGAATTCATTTCAGGGTCACTGCGTTAAGTTCATTGTGTATTGAAAATTGTGTCATTGAAACAATAACTAGTTTTTGTTTTCTTTTAAAAGTGCAATTTACAAGTGATTTTGCCCTTGCAAACCTTACTTACTGGTCCAGGACCCTGCTCCTCAAAGCGATTTTAGTCTTAAGGTGATCGTAAGCGATTTTTAAAACAGTGTTCGGTGGAGTTGTTGCTTATCATAGGCTTATGACTGTCGTAGCGCAGAGATCGCTTTGGAACCGGTGCCGAATGGCACCGGTTCTAAAGCGATTTCTGCACTACGACAGTCGTAAGCCAACGTTATACTTTAGCCCTTACGATCAACTTAGCCTAAAATCGTTTTGAACGGGGCCCTAGTTGACTGGTCGGACACATTAACACGTTTGGTTCACAGGTACCAACCGCAGCTCTCAGGTTTTGGCACCGGTTCTAAAGCGACCCCTGCACTACGACAGCCGTAAGCCAATGTTACATTTTAGCACTTACGATCAATTTAGCCTGAGTCACTTTGAGGAACGGGGGCCAGTGCATGTGAGCGTTACGGTGAGGTGGCATTATTTGTGAATCTTTTCTGTTGATCAAAGCTAACTAATGGAGCGCATAGTGTTTTCAAGAGCCTATTTTGAGTTAGGCGTTTAAAGGGTTAATAGATTTTGATTATACAAATTTCTGATATTGTCCAACATTATGCATTTAACGTGATAGTTATCACATAAAACAACACAACATCAAACTATCCTATGTCTAAACTATTTAATGGGTTTGGCAACATTCACGACTGCATTTAACAGTACTTGTTTATTCATGTACAGGTTACAATGATGTATAACATTTGTAAAGCAACCAAATCGGCTTAGTGACATGGCTTACAACGTAAATATAAATGTACAGTACCGTGATAAAGAGTTTCGTCTTTTAGTGGAATTTAATGATGACAGAATGATACTTCCAAAGACTTTGGGTTGTGTACAAAAATGTGCCAACTAACACTACGCATTATTAACAAGCGCTGGTTCTGATGTAGGAGAATGAATGGAGATATTGTTAGCTCTACATGAGCTTCGAACAATGGGATTGTAGAGGACTGTCTTGTTGAATTTGTGATGAGATGAAGAAAATGATTTGTGGCAAGATTATGTGGACATATATATAAAAAAGCAAAGGAGACGTTTTAAAACATAAATATCTATTGTGTGGGTCATGAACATGGCCTTAGTTGAGTCCAAGTTAAAAACATTGGGCACGTAACTTTCCTGACATTGTAGAGGGGTTGCTATTCTAGAACGCAAATTATTAAACTGAAAACAGTTACGCTACAAGAAGCGAGCTAATATATTAAAAACACTGCAATATAAGTGACATTATCTTGGTGATATATGAGGGTGACGGAATAGCGCAGTGGTTAGCGTGCCGGACTTTGGACCAAGAGGTCCCGGGTTCGAATCCCGCCTGGCGGGTTCGGCGTCATTTTCTGTCTTGGAAACATTTCAACACAGTTAGGACATATTGCAATGCTGTGTAACACACTTGGTTCGAAGGTTTTAGCTGGAGCTCGCAGGTTTCACTGGATCACATAGCCACGTTGGCGATGCAGGCTTTCCTCCTGTCATTAATCCTGCTGCAATATAACTGAAAATAATTTGAAAACGGCGTCAAACTATAACGGACTTGCTCACTGGTTACAAACCGATTCTGCGCCGTGACAGTTGTAATACTAACATAAGAAACAACGCCAATGGACATTGTTTCAAAAATCGATTTCGATCATCTTTACACTAAGATTGCTTTAATGTATACATTAATAAATAATCAAGCTTGAAACCCGATATTTGTGTTAAAACGTTCATTTATTTGAATTGCTGTCAGTAACACTTAAAACGCCAACAAAAATGTCACTATTATAATCACTAACATCAGCAAAAGTTGCAACGTTCATACGGTTGCATTGATTTAAAAACCTGCAAGTTTCGTTTCAAATCAATGCATTTACCAAGATCCAATGCACAAACCAATATGTAGTTATGGTATATTTGTGGAAAGGAAATGTGGTTCACTAGATTAGGGGTACTCCAACACATGATAACTACTTCTGGTTGACCAATCCGAATCGATGATGAGTCCAAACCATGGCAGAATGTTCGATATTGGATCTTACATGTACTAATCACAGTTCAGCGAGTCTACAGGAACCCTAAAAGTGTTAAACCTATTATCGAAGGAGTTAAAACTATGACGACATTGAACTGTTCAAAACCAATCTCTTGATCATTTGTTTAAATCGTAGCTCTTTTAAACAAATGATCAAAGAAGTAGTTTTAAACACTTTACCTAGCCTTCAGACAACAAAAAAAGACAAATGTTTGGCATGATTGAAATATTACGGTTAGCCACAAATTAGATACTTTTTTTAAATCTAATGTCTGAGAACAGTCCAATAATGTATACAGGCAATTATGTAACAACATTGATCAATTCCAGCATCGAATCAGACTGAGCAGACTCGAGGCTAGGATGCAGAGAAGGAATCTCTCAATCTACTGTCTGCCGCCTAACCAAGTCTCAGGACTGTTTTCAATATTGACGTGACACCATACATCCGCAGGAGTATTATTGTCGAAAGATAGCTTACTGCGTATGACCTGACTTGACTTGACCTAATGAAACCAGATCTTTGTATCTATCGGAAAAGTTATGATAATTTAGAAGTTAGCATGTTTCAAAATGCGAAATTACATTTGATCAAATTTGCTTTAACACAGTTTCACGTTTCTTAAAGCTATTGTAGAAATTGTAGAAATAATCAACTTCAGCCTCTGACAAGTTTTACATTTCTCTCGTGTTAAAATAACCGTTGTGTCAGGTGTATTTCACTCACACACTCACATATGCTTCGTCCCCATTTTGATTAGTATCTTGCTATTTGTCGTTGTCTGTATTTTAGTTTGAGTGACAAGATAGACTTAATATAAGGGAAAAGGTGAAATGGGTAAACGGTTGTCCTTTTAGTTTACAATTACGTTACTTTTACTATTTGTAATTTTTGTATGTACATAAGGCCCGAGTTTATAAAACACTTATGTCTTGTTGTTACTGTCTCTACAATGCTTAACTTCCAATAGACACTAGACATGTCAACGGAGTGATGACGTGCATTATATGGTATTATTAGTGAAAAACACACTTGCTTTGGGCCTACCTTGTGCATTTTACCATTCATTTGAGATATTATATTAACAAATGAAATAATAAATCTTTGGGTCGCCTGACGCTGGAGGGATGACGAGAACACGGATTAGGACGTGTCAGACTTGACTGGCAATATGTTCGTCACTGGTAGAACATGATGTGTGTTAGTTGTGATTCTATACTGTACAGCACTGATGTATCTTCTGATTACGTCTTCATGATACGTTGCCATCCTAATCCAGGCACTTAGTCTCACTTAAATATATTTCTGATTGGTTTATGTGTCGAAATCTCCAGGACAGAGTTTAAGAGAAAGATGTTTATGATCATGGTCACGCAAAGGAACTAACCAATTTGGGCTTTAGCCAGACAGTGTAGACACTAACGGAAATGTGTGCAATTACATAAATATGATGGGTAAGTTTAGTAGCAGTGTGTTAGTCACTGGTGAAATAAAATAGACTTATAAAACTTTTTAAAAAATCGGTAAATATTTAACACAGTAGTTGTTTTTTTTAAAATATTTGCCATAATGTAATGTATATGTATATTTAATTCTCTATACCATTACGTTTGACCAGTTTCATGTCAGATATGTGAAAGACGGGCGCTTTTAAAAGAATAGGACACACTTTTTTGTGTCCATCCATTATATAATATATGTGAATATTATGTTTGATTTTGTGGACAGTCATTATGCAGTTTTATGTCACCTTCATAATACTATCGCAAACACGATTAATCAATATTGAAGAATAATGTGATTAACTTTTATGGACATTGTAAATTAGTCCACACAACTGTGACTACTTTATGTGTCATTTTTCAACGTCGTCAGAAACCAACTCCTACAGCCAAAGAGTTAGTATTACAAATTACAAAAAGGTAAACAACACTTTCCATAGACAAACTTGTTTATCCCCCTCAACGCGTTTTGCTGGGGTATTAAAATGGACCCCGTCCGTGCGTCCGTGTGTCCGTGTATGATCTCCTTTACCGGAGAAGAACACTAAAACCGTTCAATATTTTTTTCAAAACTTTGCAGGTAGATCAATCAGGTGTTGAAATGGTGCCTTCTGCTATTTGGAAAATTTGTGATTTTTATTTTTCAATTTGTTTCCATAGAAACAGTTTGAAATTTGTCT
Organism: Calliostoma canaliculatum; assembly: GCA_032361085.1. Lineage (NCBI taxonomy): Eukaryota > Metazoa > Mollusca > Gastropoda > Trochida > Calliostomatidae > Calliostoma > Calliostoma canaliculatum. The sequence goes on along the minus strand of JAULCD010266313.1, from coordinate 7,299 downwards.
ATAAAAAGGGGCGCACATCGTTTCCGGAGCAGAACCGTTCAATATGTTTTAACGAAACTTTGCAGGCAGATCCATCAGGTGCTGAAGTGGTGCCTTTTGCTATTTTGGGGAATTTTGTGATGTATCTTTTTCTTCGTTTCCATGGAAATAGTTTTGGACTTTGTCTCCAAAAATGGTTTCATTTCGTTTCCGGAGCAGAACTTAAATAAACGTTCAATATTTCCATCGAAACTTTGCAGGTAGATCAGTCAGGTGCTGAAGTAGTGCCTTTTGCTATTTTGGGAATTTGGGGATTTCTATTTTTCTCAGTTTGTATGGAACAATTTTGGACATTGTCTCAAGGGGTTTCGTTTTGCTTCCGGAGCATTTTACCGTATAAAGCGAGACAATATTTCTGACTTTTAACAAGCTCTGGCTGACATTTTGTTAATGATTAAGATCAATGAACTTGCCTGGATCAGAGTGTGACAATTCTTGACATTATAAAAAGATTTAGGTCGATATGAAATTCAATAGGAGACCAGTGTAAGGATTTAAGGTGTAAAGTCAGCTTAAGTATTCCCATACATTTCTATATTTAGGTTCAGATCTCGAATTGTTTGAAGCTGAATTAAAACATAGCTTCTATAATTATATTGGTCGAAGGTACAATGTCCCAACAGATAGCGATTTAGATTATTCTCCGAAGTTGTTATTTAAAGTTTCGACATTGTGAGTATCATCAGCACATTAACGAGTTGACAAGAGGATGTTTATTTATATTCGAGCCAGCATTATGTGCTACAAGATATACAACAAGCTGCTGACATGGTCAAGCTATACCCCCGGCAACTGGCAAATTGTTTTTAAATTAAAGATGTCATTGGGCATATTCCAAGTAACTTTTAATCAAGACACACCGTCATGCCTTTCTGCATCTCCATGCTAAATGTAATGATAATCAAACCAATAGAACGGAAGTTATGAGTCGGATAGGACTCCTTACACTTTTTGCCTCCAAACACAAAATTTACAAAAACTATAATCAACATTTATTAACATGACACTTTATTATACCATTCTACATCTCGACACCAAATGTGATAAATATGAGACAATTAGTTGCAAAGTTATGAGCCGGACAGGACACTAAACAGTTTTCTTTTAAAATTGTCACTTTTCGTCCAAAAACGGCAAAATGACAAAACAATTACAAAATATATTCAAAATTGATCAACATGACACGTTATTATGTCCTTCCACATCTCCACACTAAATGTGATCAAAATTGGACAATTAGTTGCAAAGTTATGAGCCGGACAAGAAGCACGGAGCCCATTTTAATACCCCCCGCAACAACGTTGTTTCGGGGGGTAATAAGGATAATAGTTACGTAAAATATGTTATTTTATTTTTTATTTGATGTATACGTTAATTGTGGTTAGCATAACTAGCTGTTTGGAACTTACATTGTACGATTTTCCTCGCCCCTTCTTTATATTACATTTATTCCCTTCACTATCACATACATTTATGAGTCTATTTATCAGGATATTGGGTGAATTTGGAGTGTCCGGTGGCTCTGATAGACGTTGGCATCTTGTAGTCCTTATTTCCTTTTTAGCAGTAAATTATTCTAGAATTTCAGTTCATGGTAGCTAGGTTTCCATGCGTTCTTGTTGAAGTAATTGTAGGTGCCGCCATTTTTGCAGGTTAAACAAGCTATGACAGGAACACTGTGATTGGCTCAAAATAATCTTCCAATCAGAAACTAGGTTTTACTATTAACTTATGAAAGGTTAGCTAAAGAGTTTATAAGATCCCGATGTGGTCGATTTCGGTGTCTTAAACCTCTGGCATCCAGAAGTCAAACAGGATGTAAATAATAATTTATGAAATAAGTAGAGTGTCGCATTGTTTGTCACATGGTTGCATATATATTTTAAACGTTGCTTCCAAGGAATGATGTACAACGACAATCGTTCACGGAAATACTGTTACAATACACTTGTGTTTTGACAATGATTGCTAGTATCAAATATTCGTACACAAAGAGAGATGTTAGCTTACTTTAATTAAATTCATGTTTACCGCAGTTTGAACTGATATCGTGGGTAATGAGACCTGAGAAAGACGACTTGATTTAAGTAGGATTTAATACTGTTAAATATTTACTGCTGTTGAAAACATATCTTGTGATATCGTGTTTAAAAGTGCTCCGACAGGAGCACTTTCAAACACTATATCACAGGATAGGTCTTCAACAGCCTTTTCAGACAAAAATTAGGACATTAAGCGGCCAAATGTGCTTTGCACTTAAACTGATAATAAAGCTATTGTAATTTGTGATTAATTTTGATCATGTATTCTTGTACAAAATTAACTTTACTCTTACTAAATGAAGAACTGTTCTCCTCTAGAGACCAACTATTTTACTACGTGACAAAGGGAGCTTGTTCTCATTTTCATTTTAAAAAAGATTTAGGTTAGTGAAAATGATTGCAAAAACGTCATTTGCACTGTGTACTAGAACATGCCTACGCGTATTTTAATTAAAACCTTTACCTTCAGGGGGTTATTCTGCAGAACAACTTTCACATAACACACACACACATATTAAATTAAACAGTTTTGGATATTGTCACAAGCGTTGTTTAGATAGCTGTTAAAAATATTTTAGAGTATAAACTGGCTATTTTGTTATCTAAAACACATTTTGCTCCCCCACGTATTGCTCTTGAAATTCATGTTTTATTAACTAATAAGACATTCACTCACTTTAACATGTTCACCTTCAACATTTTACATTTATTATACATCAACACATTCATATTTAAACATATTTTGGGGAATTAAAAAAAACAGTATTATACCAGTATAATGCTTATTAAACATGTTATTATATGTTATTACAAGCACTTTATTTATATTAACAAATGCTACCGTAATAGTCAGAAAATGAAAATACTTTCAGCGCTTGAATGAGGCTCTATATGAAACCAGGCCCCGTTCCTCAAATCGATCTTAGTATTACATTGATAGTAAGTCATTTTGTTCAAACGATGTCCAGTTGAGTTGTTTCGTATCATAGGCCTAGACTGTCGTGGTTTCAAAGCAATCTTTGCGCTTCGACAGTCATAAGTCAACGCTATGTTTTAACACTGATGATTAACTTAAGACTGCTTTGAGAAACAAGGCCCTAAAGGCAACGAAACACTGTCGTTTGTTAATGGTTTCTTTGTGGTATTATGTAGACTGCACATTTACAGCTAGATATTAAAAGTTTCATTATATTTATTTATTAACAAACTCAGGAAGATATACATGGTCGCTGTCCGTTCAAAACTTAGTAAATTTGCCAAATGGCGACTTATCAGGTTTTAAACGAACAGCAACGACAATTAAATGTCAAAATATCATTTTGAAATCTACCAATGCAGTCTAGCTGTAAACTAATGAAGCCACAACTTACATTTGTAACAAGGTCGATTATCGGACTCACAATTGACAGATGTGCCTGCACACTGCATCGATTGTATCATTGTTTTATGTTTAAACAACAACGTTGCAAATCCCGCACTATTTAATAAGTTCTGATACATTTTGTATTATTGTGCTAATTCTGTTGTTTTCAGAATGTAGTCAATTTACTTTGTTTTGAATACCGATTGTATTTTAGTTTCAACTTTATGACGTAAATTTAACGTTTAAATTTAACATGTGAGTAAAACATGTTAATACATTAGGACAGTATATTTTTAAAAGAATGCAACATAAAGGCATTCATTAGTTCTCAAGGACTTTCCAGCTGAAGTGAGAAGAAAGTTAGGTCTTAAAAACTTCTTGAGAAAACATAACAAGGGAGGATTTTTTAATGTAACTATTTATCGTGTTACATGTAGGACTTCAGGACTGCAGAAACATACTGTTGTAAGCTTCCAGTCAAAAGTAGCATTTTTATCTTGAGAAGCACTCTGTAATGGATAAACGAGTCTGCTCGATTTGACATGGACGATTTGACATTGAAATACCTAAACATGTGCAGTAACAAGTAAACCCTCAGGACCCCGTTCATCAAAGCGATCTCAGGTTAAGTTGATTGTAAGTACTAAACTATAACGTTGGCTTGCGATTGTCGTAACGCAGATACATTTCTCAAATACGCCAGTCATAAGCCTATGGTAAGAACTCCACAGGACATTGTTTCAAAAATCACTTGCGATCAACTTACTCTAAAATCGCTTTGAAGAACGGGGTACAGATCTGTAACAACACATGACAATATACATTCAGCTTTTATAAAGGTAAGGCTTTTAATTATTAAGAAATGTATTCACTCTGTTATAACATACACATTACTTCCACTTTTCATTACTGCTGCTGCATTACATCCCCAATAAACTAATTAAACGTTACCGAGTATAATTCACATAATATGTTCCATGTAAAATGAACTTTATGTGTCTGTCTAGAGCTGACTGTTGCTCTTTACTTCATGAGAAGTATTGTCAACAGTCAATCTGCACAAACTAGGCTTTCAAAAACCTATCCACTGATAGTTTGTTTAAAAAAACAGTTTGTGAGCTCTGTAATCACAGTGACACCAAATAGGTTTTTAAAAGCATACTGTAGTCAGTTTTCATGTCCTAGTGATTCAAATAAAGGACTAAAGTATTTGACAATCTACTCATATTTTACTTCAACAGCTTCTCTGGAATTTATTTGTGTGTTGGTGTAATAATCCTCGACAAGAAAAAACAATAACTCGTAAAAAGAGAGGGACATTGTGAAATGCAAACTGCTTGTCAGTTTTCAGTGATAAATACATCCAGATTCAGGATTGTATGTGCACTTTTTTATTTTCTAAACAGTATGCATAGAAATGTTATTAATACATTTACGTTCGTAAATTTTAGTGCAATTAATCTGACAATATGGAAAATAGAAATAATGTTTCATATATATTCATTAGAATCAATTCATTTCTTTTTTAAATTTTTATGCCATGTAGACAGTGAAAAACACAACTATATGTTATATATTGCTGTTAAAATATAACAAGGTTTCATTAGAATCGTTTCAAAATACGAGACCTAACAAATGTTAGTTGAAGTGAAATGACGCTCATTACCCCTCTGATGGTGAATTTGGCACTGCTCATATAGCTGATAGCTGATAGCAATGTAAATACATAACCTTAACTATCAGTTGCGGGATTTTGTTGGATTTATTGTCGCGATGTTCCCGGCGGTTGAATCATTTAAGTGATGGGATGCTGTGTACTGGCGATATGGTGTGTGGCTCTGAGGGTGCTGGTTCCAAACCCGCACAGAACTCAACCAATCAAATCGGCACTTGTTGAGATCGTGTTATCCTAAATATAACCGATGTTCCGTTTCGCATAATCGTCGTGGATTTAGGACATTGGAAACCATATAACTGGGTCAGAAGGTTCAGTTTTCAAATGCCAAAAATGAGTGTAAACTTTGCACTTTTCGAAGAAAAACTTCTTTTTTCTTTGGAAAGCGCATAATTTTAGGCATTTGTAAGCCAAACCATCTGCCGAATGAAACGGTTTTACGACATTGTATACTTACAATGGCTTTGTTAAACGGGTGAGTTATTGTTCAGCGCCACTTGTGCAATGTTACAGCCATTAGCGGCGATTGTTAAATGGTATGCAGTCACGAATCATAACTTGTCCAGAATATTGGTTAATTGTTCTCTGCTGCCCCACGTTCCTCAACGTGAATTTCGTGTCAAGAATATTGTAGATGACTATTGAAAGACCTGTCCTGTGAATTCAAATTTATAATAAGCTTACGACCGTAGTAGAGCAGAAATTAATTTGGAATCGGTCGCACCGGTTTCAAAGCGATATCTGCACGACAGCCGTACGCCAGAGTTATATATAAGTACTTACGATCAATATTGCTTTGATTAGGCCAGAGTTTAAACACTGCAAGTTTTGATCTTCGATAGTTTATGTCTCAAATGTCTGTACCTCATTTTCGTTAAATAAATAAATAGTTCAACTATTGTTTTGATTTAGCAGTTTCACATGGTATGAAGTACCGTCGACTCGTGACGCAGGTTGATGGGAGAAAGAACACTTTTGTTAAATGCACGTTTGTTGAATCATTAAAATTGCCAATGTTATCATTGTTAATGTTATTTTCTTGTAACCTTATGTTGGAAAATGTAACTAACTAACCCTCAGAAATTGAAGGTTGTCTGAAGTTCTTTCTTCCTCTTCCTTTTGCTTTGGTTACTGATTTGAGAATACAAAAGATGTTATAAAGGTGTTCAGCACGATACTCACGGTTATGGAACAAATACATTTTGCTAACACTGTTTAAAATATTTACAGTATTTAGCAAGAGGCCAATGGCATGGTGTAAATACATGTGAAAGACCCAGTTCTAACTTTCATAACTGAATATGAACATGTTTTAACTGAACAAGTGCCAGAGGCAAGACAAATCCGTTTAATTATCCGATGTTCCACTTAAAAGGTTTGTGTAAGCATTATTCACTAGTAGTTTAAGTATAAAAGAAATTCTGCAGGAGCAAAGTGAGTTAGTTATTATTTAGAGTCGCTTTGGACAATACTACAACCATTAGAGGCGAGAAAGTTTAATGAGAAGTATTATGTTAACCCTTACCGTGCGGCACAGTTTTGGTTATCTTAATTGGCGTGTCTCGGAAGTTTTAATGGCTTGCTTATCCCAATTAGTGCCTGTCTGTCCATGCGGCTCACGGAAATATCTCGACTTAGTTTTGATTTTGTATTAAAAGGGGGTTCAGTGTTTCCGGAGCAGAACTAAAAATAACGTTTAGTCTTTGTAACGAAGTTTTGCATTCGGACCAGTTAGATGCTGAAGTGTTGCTTCTTGCTACTTCAGACTGTATTTTGTATTTTGGTCAGTTTCCATCAATATGATTAAAACTAGTCGTATTGTTACGTTGCGCTTACCTCCACTTTACATTAGGATCTAGAAGCACCCGATAAGAGATTGTAACAAGTTAAGTGAGTGAGTGGGTGAGTGAAATAGAGTTTTACATGGCTTTCAGCTATATCGCCATGTGGTGTACAAGAGTTACACCGATAAAGTAGCAGATGAGAAAAGGAGACTGACAGACAGAAAAGATACAGCAATTTGTACGTCAAGCATGGGGTTAGTGGGGCCCTATTATTTCCAGTGCCCGAGGACGCTCCCCGAACATGGGAAATGGGAAATATGTCCTCTTTTGATGATTCTTGTTTTGTTTTTTGTTGTTGTTGTTGTTTCTGTTATCGGACTGTAAGCTCTCGATTGA
>JAULCD010266202.1:0-10190 GCA_032361085.1 Calliostoma canaliculatum | reverse complement strand
ATGACGAAAACTTATCCTGTAGTAATTTGTTTAAAAGAGCTCCTGAAAGGAGCTCTTTTAAACAAATTACCACAGGATAAGTTTTCAACATCATATTGTGTTTAATATTCGATCACTTCAACGTGCAAACGTTGCATGTTTTGAAAATTTCAGCAGTGGTATTACGTTTGAAGTTATTATTTATGTTGTTGTTAAATGTTTTCGACAACTTATAACTTGAACTACAACTAAATCTTGAGGGTGCTAAGGGTTCAGTATGCTAAGGGTTAATTACAATGACCTTTTGTGACCGTTGACATCTGAAAATAAGGAAAATGTAACGCATGGTTAATAAAACCTTGTTAATAAAATTCCACACATGGTCGATACTACAGTTTCGAAAGTTGTTAAATATCGTTACGGCAAAAATACATGTATCGTGAAAAACATTTTAAAATGTTTTTATTAAAAAAAACCAACAACAACAAAGCAAAAATAAATTTATTTTTAATAGTAGATTTTGTTTGACTTTCAGAAATGCAAATAATTACTTACACAATAATGCAGATTATCTTTTACAAAGCAATGTATATCCTCATTTACAATAATATATGTTATCACAAATATAATAAAACACAATATAATAACATTATTAACAAAGATTCCTTGCACAATGATGAGGATTATCATTTTACACAATAATGCAGATTATTATATACCAAATATTGACGATTACCATTCACAAAGTAATGCAGATTATCACTTACACAGTAATAAATATTACCATTTACACAATAATGCAGATTATTATATACACAATAATACAGATTATTATTGACCAAATAATGGTGATTATCATTTACAAAATGTTATAGATTGTCATTTACACAATAATGCATACTATATTTTATACAACAATGCAATTTATAATTTGCAAAAAATTATAAATTATCATTTACACAATTATATAGACTATCATTTGCACAATAATGTAGAGTATTACCATATACAACGTTGACGAATATCATTCACACAATAATGAAGATTTACATGTACACGCTAAAAGGAAATTATCATTTAGCAACAGTGTAGATTGTCATTTACAAAATAATGTACATTATTATTTACCCATTAATGCAAATTATCATTTACACACCTCAAACCGTTTGTTCGTGCGAAAGTAATTTTATATCCCGGTAAAGTACTATCACTCGTTCTCTATCTATTACTTAAAACTGTGACAAATTTCTGCTGTTGAAAACATCTCCTATATGGCAATTTGTTTATAACGAGCTCATGAAGAATCTCTTTTAAACAAAATAACACAGGAGACACGTTTAACAGCTAATTCGGGTTGGATGTTGAACAATAACCTCTGCATATAATGCCTAGAAAGATATGTTGAAGAAGTATATATAACTTCTTTTTTTACTAAAGGAAACCAGCCAACAAGCTAAGCATGCAAAGACACAAAACAAAATTAACCACCCAAACAAAGAATAAACAAACAAAAATACAATTCCCCCCAAAAAATTTAATTAAATTTTATTTTTTACATTTTTCAAGCACCTTCATTTGTTTTGTAACATAATTGATTATAAAACAGTTTATAATTAAACACTAATTAGTTTGGACTTGTTAACTTAGAACTTACCGTGACCTGACCTACATTATGCCTATGAAGTAGACTGTTATTATAGATAACCCCTTTTACACGGTATAGTTAAGTATGTCCCAGACAATATCGAACGCTGGGCAACTACGAATCCATAAGTGAAACAGTGCGTTCTATCTTAATCAAAATCTTAAGAACTACGTTCATGGCGTTTATGATTTTGAGTTATTTTGTAACAATGGGCAGACTCGGTATAAATGAAGTGAATAAGCTCAGTCTGATAAAAATATGATAACAACGGATGACAATTAAGGTACAAAATTGCTGGAGTTAATGAACTGTCTTATGTTTATATTGTAACAGAGAAAATCCAGGGTACCCTTTCACGAAGCCATTGTAAATTTACGACGTAAACTATATACCTGGGCAGATTGGTTGGCTTACAAATGTAAAAACAATGTTGTATATAGCGCACTTTCCAACGATTTTTGACATTTGTAACATAATATTATTTGAATACGAAGTCGTAAATTTACGAGGTCTTTGTGAAACGGTAAAAGGGAATTAAGAGAGTCAAAGAGTAAAACAAGTTTATATTACCACAGAGAGTTGGTAGGAGGGCATAATGTATTAACATAAAATAAAAATCGAAACAGAAACAATTTGAATTTATTCACACACACAAAATAAGTCCATTCAATATGAAGGGGAATCTATAGTCACATATAGTAATAATATAGGTAAGTTTCGTTATAGAGTGAGTCAATGCTGTAACAAAAACAGTCTACAGAGTAACAAAGCGAGTCCATACTATAACATTGTGAGTCCATTTGAACGGTTCGTACAATAACAGTGAGTTCATAAATAACAAAAGGTCGGTGCAATAACAGAGTGAGTTCATACAATAAGAGGGTATGTCCTTACAATAACAGAGTAAGGTCATGCAATAAAAAAGTGAGTTCATAAAAGAAGAGGGTATGTCCTTACAATAACAGAGTGAGTTCATACAATGACAGTGAGATCTTACATTAACAGAATAAGTTAATATAATAACAGAGTAAGACCATACAATACCAAAATGAGTTATACAATAATGAGTACGTTTATACAATAACAGAGTAAGTTCATACCAAAACAGAGTAAAGTCATACAATAACAGAGTAAGTTCATACCAAAACAGAGTAAAGTCATACAATAACAGAGCAAGTTAATACAATAACAGAGTAAGGCCATGGAATGACAGAGTAAGATCATACAATAACAAAGTGAGTTTATACAATAATACAGTGAGCTCATACAATAACAGAGTGAGCTCATACAATAACACATTGAGCTCATACAGTAACAGAGTAAATTCATACATTGATAGAGTAAGATGATAGAGTAAGATCCTGCTACAAGAGGGTGAAACGTCGCACATATTGCAATAAAGAAGTTGATATCCATAGAATACCTTTATTGTTCATGGTTTACAAAGTCGTAAATTTAGGAAAGCTTAGCGAAACGTCACTAAAAACAATTTGTAACTGAGTAAAACTAAAAACTCTGTTAACAAAAAAACTAACGTTATTAGTTTCTATATGGAATCATAATTCCGAATAGTTCATGAATGTAGCTGATAAGATAAACTCACAAAATATATAAATTATCCACTTGGTCTAGTACTCTTTGAATATTACAAATCCAAGCCAAACATATCAATGATACCATTGCAGGTATATGACTAGGGTAAATGGTTTCAACATAGCAGCCTTGAGTCTTTTGGATTGTTTTTTTTATACATAAAAACCATCACAAGACTTCCATACAAACATAATTACATGAAAACAGGTTTTTGCTCGGCATAAAAATAAAATTCATTTCACAACCACAGTTTGTTGCTGTTTAAAAAACCATTAAAATGATTTAATATACTGTGATACTTACAGAACTTGGAATACCGAAATCCAGTTCAGATTAGCAGATACTGAGGGACAATGAAAATTCAAATGACCTGTATCCATGCGTGTGTGGTTGATAGTGATGGCGGACCGTCAATATATGGCCGCTGATGTATAAAGATAGCAGGCTCGTAACTAACGTGGGCCTCGGATTAAAGAATATTCATAAATGATAACAGAGTTGTCGGTCAGAAGAATGGCATAGAGTCTTAGCTGTGCGAGGATATAGCAGGTTCTTACCTTTACATTATTGTGTTTTGGAAGTCACAGTTAAACTGTTTTGACAAAATAAGCTACCTTGTTACATGGATGTGTTTTTAAAAAAAAAATTATCTGTACAGTGATGATGAATACTGAATCAATGGGATTGGTTTATAAATGCCAGGGCCCCGTTCCTCAAAGCGATTTTAGGCTAAGTTGATCGTAAGGAATTTTTAAAACACTGTCCTGTAAAGTTGTCTCTTATCGTAGGATTACGACTGTCGTAGAGCAGAGATCGATTTGGAACCGGTGCCCAGATTCGTTGAAATTTGTGAACTTTGTGAGATTAGCCAAATGCCAAATGCGCCAAAAACTCGTCAAATTCTGAAAAACATGTGTTTTAGATTGTAAACATTTTACAAAGATTTTCGTGTTTTGTTATAATTGTTAACAGATGACAAAATGTTGATCTAATGGGTTTGGATTATTAATGTAAACAAAACCTTGATAGCTGTGCATTTGCTAAAGAAAAAAGAAATATTTTCTTTAGTAAGTGAACAGTTTTTAACTATTTTGACATTCATAAACCAAACTGTTTTGGCATTTATATCCCAAGCCGTGCACTTGCCAAGAAAAAAACAAGTTTTTCTTGGTAGTTTTTTTCCTTGCCAAGTGAACAGCTTTCCACTATTTTGCATTTAAGAACTAAAAACATTTTAGAAAAAACAACACAATTAACAAAGATGTTTGTGTTTGTAAACCAAATCCACCAGTTAAGTGGAACAGTTATTTGTGCATCCATATTCAATCGAAACGACACTCTGTGCTTGAAATTAATATTTTAAATAACTTCATAAATTCATTTTTATATTCCTTATCGGAGGAATATAATCGGATTTGGACGTTTTTCCAGATTCTGTTTTGGATGAGCGATCACACAGATAGATAAGCTGTGAGTATGAATAATTCTATTGATATTTCCCAACTATTTTATCACGTGTATCGTATGTTATCTCTATTTACGCATTAGCAGTTTGGTTGTATATGTGATGACATTGGATACATATTCCTATCGCACGCTCTGTATCGTTTTTATACAGTGTTCAAACTTGTATTTCTGTGTAATCTGAGGGTGCATTTGTTTTACAAGATGAAATATCACATATAACAAATCTACAAAAATCTACAAAAAGCTTACAATTTGTATATCGCATATTTTTATGTTTACCATATCGTTTTCTAGACCTACAATGCCATACTATTGTTGGGTATTGTTGTTTGTGTATTAAAAATGCGGGGAATTTATTATTTAAAAAAAAAATGGTCTCGTCTACATATTTGTATAAATATTTCAGACTTATCATCAAAATAATATGAGGTTTTGTGGGAACTTCCCACTGGTTAACACCACGGTAATATCAAACACCTTAAAAATAATAATGTTTTTTTTAATATATTTCTTCAGTTTTCTGATTTGAGAAGTATAATGATAAAACGTCACATTGTTTTTATTTTATTAAGGTGACCAAACCAAATTGATAATTAAACGAAATTGTCAAAAAACAAAGATGTGAGTTTAAAATGTGACATAAAACTACAGTGCTTAAGTAGATTTGTTTATTGCTTATTTTTGTTTTGTAGCTATTGACTTTGACAACATTTTAAATAAAATTTGTGTGTATGACGGGTGCTACTGGTAAAGCAGGCCATGCATATTTTTCACGAAGACGGGATGTTATCACTGATTGTCATTAATTCATAATGCAACTTTTATATCAGCTGAAATAACCAATGGAATCTGTCTTAACAATTAAAAGATTCAGTTTGTTATCTACCACAGGCGTTTTAAATTTATTTAAAAATACACTCGATACGTTTTGCCATTGTTATACCATCATGTGCTTTTGAAAACCTATCCTGTGGGAATTTGTTTAAAAGAGCTCCCATAGGGAGCTCTTTTAAACAAGTTCCCACAGGATAGGTTCAACAGCTTCAGATTGGGCTTAAGACACAAAGCGATTTAATGTTGCCGAAAATTTGACTTCATTTAGTTATAAAATTATAAACAAACAATAATAAAATTTAAATCAAAGTCACATTAAAATTATAATTCAAATCTGTGAAAAAAATTAATCACAGGAACGTACGATTTATGTTTCAATGCTGTCGTTATGTTCTTTCATATTTATAATACTATGATCCAGCATCACAAATCCCTTCTAGTCCAACCATTACTTCAAAACCTCCGCAAGATCCCCCTCTCGTTCTCTGAAGTTTCTTCACAAAGGCATCCTTTACCCGCTTGTCTTTATTATGCTAGTACAAAGCAAATAATCATTGCGGGTATGTTAAACACTGTCGCATATCATACTCGATGATCTGTGAGCTTAGGCCATTCTTATTTAAAAAGTTGTTTTTCAGATTTTTTACAAAATGTGATTGTAAAAAATGTTAAAATGTTTGTATTGTCTGTGACATTATAAACATGTTTTAACATTATTATAGGTGGTTTAAAATCGAAAAAAAAATTGTGATTGTAAAAAATGAATTATATTGTTATAAGTTAAAATTGTCTATGACATTATAAACAGGTTTTAACATTGTTATTATGTGGTCAAAACATAAATATAAATAACTTTCAGTTGTAAAATTATAACTGTTCTCCCAATAAATTTAATAAGAAATTATTATATACATATACTTTAACTCCTAAAGCCCTCAGCTCTGTAGCTACCGAATTCCAACTTTTTTAGACGATTGAATACATTAAATTGATATATACATTGTCAAATTACAAACAAATATAATTAGGGATTTTTAAAGGTCAAATTCTTTGTAAGTATGTTTACGACGTTTCAGGGCAAATGCTTGCTCCTTCATCAGGTGATGAAGGAGCAAGCATATGCCCCGAAACTTCGTGAACATACGTACAATGAAGTTGACATTTAAAAATGCCTTACCACTTCTAAATGCCCCTCAATCAATTGATATAAACAAAGAAGTTAAGTTTGAATGTTGTGTAATGTAGGACGAAATGTTTTTAACTAACTAAACCCTTAAAGTACCGAACGCTATATTTAATTATTTTAGTTTTCACATTCCGACCTAACGAGGCTGTTAAAGACCGATCTGGTGATAATTTCATGAAAATATTTTAAAAGTGTTCGTGTATATTTTTACTTTTCTACCAACTTTTAAAACATTTTCTGTAACAATTTTTTACGAACAGATATGGCAATTATTCTTTTTTAATTTCACCTATATGCAAAATAAACTCGACCCTTAAACATTAATCAAAAGTCTTTTTGTTCTATTTTCCGGAATTTTTGTCGGTTGGTCTCGTAAACCAATAATAAAAAATAATGGCCTTGGCTTGGCAAGAAGGCTTGTAGCTTCACAGCAAAGTTTATGCCAAACGATTAAGAAACTCCAACATTCTATGGTGCGCCTGAACAGATGGCTTAGGGTGGTGTGAATGTAATGGGTTTTTGATATTCCGATCAGCCCAAGGATTTGGAAAGCGGTACCAAACACATTTCTTGGAGGAGGAGTAGAAGGTCTTGTCCCGTCCGCGGGGATTTCGCTTTATCCGGAGGAGCTCGCTCGGAAAATCCCGCTCGCACTTTGCCAACGTTTAGTTATTTAACCTAATGATTGTTTTCTTCTGATATTGAAATGTTATTATTCACTATTTAATACGGGTGAGTTGAAGTGAAAGGGTTGGAACGTGTCATTGGGTATGAAGTTTAGTGATGTGCTGTCCTTCCCTCACTCTTTAGTGAACAGCGACACTCTAAAATCTCCTTCTTTTGCTTGTTCTGTCCCTCTTAAATCAAGCAGATAATACTTTATTAACATACAGGGAAGACGACTACAAAGTTGTTCATGAAAAGATGGGGATTTATTGATGGCCGCTGATCCCTATTGAAGAGACAGGATTTGTTATTTTCACAATATTACACTTACGTTGTAATAGTGTTAGAATACGAGGAACGATACTTTGAACCAGGGGTTTCTTAGACAAAGAAAATGCGTTTTGTTTACATATATTTTGTAAAATAAATTGTGACCATTTGTTATCCGACGTAAAACGCGATTTATTATCCCCCTATTCTACTCATTAATTCCTTAAACCTTACCGTGCGGCTCACGGAAATATCCGGGTCAGGCTACTAGCCTGACCCGGATATTTACGTGAGCCGCACGGTAAGGGTTAAGGAACATATAGAAGTGGTAATGCATAATTCCGAAGGTTTGAATGTCAACTTTGTACGTATGTTCACAACGTTTCAGGGCATATGACTGCTTCATCATGAAGGAGCAAACATATGCCCCGAAACGTTGGAAAATATTGTCAAAGAAGTTGACACCCTCAAAATTATATTACACTATAAGAAATGTTAATTTGAAACCAGCAAAGTTTTTTAAAGACCAATTTCGCTTAAGTGTATTCGGTAAAATAAATTGTTAAAATATTTGATAAAATATGGGATTTTTTATTTTTACAAAATTACACTGATATTTTACTATCTTTTGATGGGCATTTGGAAGTTCAGAAAAGCAGTTTTGAGATATTTATGGGTCACAAGGTCTTCCTTTTAGCTTGAACACATTTGTGCTTATGCTAAAATAGAGAAGTTGACATTAAAAAAAATATCAACATTTACGTTTTAGTGTTAACAGATTAGGAGTGATATTTTGCAAAACTTTTGTTTCTTTAGGCAAAGAGAATGCTTTGTTTTTATATCTGCTTGGTTAGAAATGTATATTTTATTTAAATTATTACTGAATTTGTTATATTTACAATTTTACACCTACGCTTTTATAATAACAGATTGGGAATGATAGTTTGAATTAGTGGGTATATTTTGAAAACACAGACGATCGATTTGTTTACTTCTATTTGGTAAAATAAATTTGGGCACTATTTTAATACACAGTATGTTATACATTTTAATCTTAAAATATTTAAATGATTTCATTAGGATTTGAAACTTTGATCAATTTGTGCTGTTGAAACCTACCCTCTGGTAAATTGTTTAAAGGAGTTACTTTGGGATACCAGAACGAGCAAATGCTCTCAGAGATATAATGGTTGTACCTTTAATCACAGAGGAATATTCAGGATTTGTAAGGCACAATTCGGATTGTTTTTAATATCAACTTGTTTGTTTGAATGTTTAAGACGTTTCTAGGCAAATGCTTGCTCTTTTATCATGACAGGATAAGCATGTGCCCCGAAATGTCGTGAACATACGTAGAAAAAAAGACATCCAAAATCGTGAATTATGTTAATGAATTTGCTATTTCTGTCACGTCGTATTATTACATATTGGGTTTTACATCAAATGAAAGCTTTTTGGGAGTATTAGTTTTAATTATTGTAATATTATTAATACGAATATGAATATAATGCAGACACCAACACAACATATACTTTCCATTATCAATAATAATAATAGACTATTGTTAAAGTTCAATTAATTGAATAACAAATAATTTTTCTTAATGAATTAAAAGAAAGGGTCTAAAATATATTCAGTTCTTATCTTGATCGTACTTAACAGGATTATGCATATATTATCAGATTCACACAATTTAATATCATTTTCAAATAAATAAAAGAACTATTAATCAGAACTACAATTGTTTTGGTTTAACTCTTTAGAGGGATGACTGACACTTTGGAAAAAATGTATATAAATTATTCAGCAGTTTTCTATTGGTTTGGTGAGATTTCCGTAATTTATATACATTTTTTTTCTAGTGACACCTCACTGTATAGGTAAAACCCCGGGGATTCTTTACTTAAAAACTATCCTGTGATAAATTGTTTAAAGAGTCCCCAAGCTAAATCTTTTTAAAACAAATTGATTAGCCTTCAGCAAACTTATCTTCTACGAAAGGCAATGATATTGGGATGTTCCACATGTTGAAATAAAATCCCATGTTAGTAACGCATGATGAAGTCATATATAATGAATTAATTAAAACAGCATTTATAATAAAACTGATAAAGTACTTGACTTTTTACTACACACTTGCATTCAATTTTTTTTTTAATCACGAAATAATATTTTTAAATCTGGAAAAAGTTTTTCTCGGTTAATATTTCTTTAGGGTTTTTCTAATTTAAAAATTTAGATTAATTATCAAAGGGCCACGTGTTTCAAACTAGCATTGTGCCAAACAGTGCACTGACATCAGAGCTAGGACTCTATTGGTGGAGGACCACATATGTTGCTTTAATTGCGCAACCGCCCTACCAATAACTGATGACTTAGTTTGATAAGTCGACCAAATGCTCAGCTGGTGCGTGAGTACCCCACTTTGACGACAGATGATTACGCTAGTTCGTTTAGAATCAAACACTGGGCCAATCGGTATGGTTTATAAATGTCAAAATCGTTGTAAATTGTGCACTTTCCAAAGAAAAACAAAGTTTTTCTTTGGAA
>JAULCD010266091.1:0-10190 GCA_032361085.1 Calliostoma canaliculatum | reverse complement strand
CTTGTTACAATATTTAATGGCCGTTTCTTAAAAATAGCATTCCCAAAGATGTGTATTTTTTTCATGACCCCCCCCCCCCTCTCCTAAAAGAATGTCTTATTTTAAGTGACCCTCCCCTGAACTTTCTCCCTAAATTAGTACACATATATGTATCTCTGGTGTATCGATTCTTTTAAATTTTAAAGTATACTTAACTTAATGGCCTGGTGAGGCTCAGGAGAGCTGAAAGTGCTTGCAAATAAACACTGAACTCAACTGCGAACTAAATCATTATTTTCTTTTCATTTTCGCATATATATATCTTAGGTTTATGGGTTTGGTTAAACAAATGTTAAAATTGTTATACACTATATACTTTTCAAAGAAGATTTTTTTTAATATGTAACCATGTGTATAAACGACTGTCTGTTTGAAATATGCCATAATCATGGATTTACCTAGACGTATAAATTTAAAAGTCCCTGGGACTCGCAACTTATCATTTTAGGTGTCCCAGGCTATATCGTGGGGGGTCCCACTCTGACACAATTTCTTTGAGGTATTTTCATGGCCCCGTTTCTCATAGCGATCTTAGGCTTGTGGAATTGTTTCTTAAAGGTTTACGACTGTCGTTGCGCAGAGATGCCGAATGGCACCGTTTCCAAAGCAATCTCTACGCTAAGGCAATCGTAAGCTATTGTTATATATTGTAAATCCCTGCATTATTGTTCACTAACAAACACATTGTAATATTATTACAGCCTAAAATGTGTGATCGGTTGATAACAGTATTAATACCTGATTGAGTCTGAAATTACATGCTGTATAAGTCTCTCGTCTTTGAACCTGATACCTCCTGTATTTACTTTCTTGTTGCCATGTCTCAGTGTACATGTACATATATAGGTCAGTGGGTCATATAATAATAAACACAACACTTCGTCGCTTTAAGCGCATGACATAAGTTAACTTTTGTACAGTATATAGTAAAGTACTAAAGCATAAATACATCAAACTACGCTCGCTGACCGAAAAGTTCATGTAGACATCCTTGGGTGACGCTTTCATTGAGGACACGTGTTAACTAACTGTAACGCTATAAGAAAGGAACAATAAAATAAAGCTGTATGAACAAGGTGTCTGGAAGTACTTTTTTTATACAAATGGGATACCCTTAAACTTATTCTTTGAATGTTGACCGCAACATTGTCTAACTGGAGTTAAATATTTTTATATTTAATATTGTGCTTTAAATATATCCTATAGTATTTTGTGTAAAAGAACTCCTTTCAGGAGCTCGTTTACACCTATTCTGTGTACATTTGTTTAAAAGGGCTCCTTTCAGGAGCTCTTTTAAACAAATATCAACAGGATAGGTTTTAACAACACACTGTGGTCATAGATTTAAGTTTCAGGCAGTGAGTTTTAATATAATAACAGATGTTTGTGCAAACATCGTCTGTTATGATGTAATGAACACTGTTTTGTTTTGTCCTTTAAAAAGTTAAGTCAGACAAAAATGAATTTAGCACTAAAAGGGTTAGTTTAGAAAAACCGTGAGCCATATTTCGTTCCTTGAATAACGCTTGTTTGCTACGGAATTGTACAAAACGCTATTAATTTGCTTTAAACAGATTTCAATGTTTGACGTTTACAGACAATTCCCGATAATCAGCGACAACAACAGATGTTAGTATATACGTTACCGTGTCTTAATTAACCGGGGGCACCCATCCTATAGGAGCTCTTTTACACACATTATTACAGCAAAGGTTTGCAACAGCAAATATAAGTTGGGGTTTGGACATTGAAATTGACAAGTGTTGGGTTCAGCACTTTCAGGGTTAAAGGGTACGATTAAACAGCTTTTATATTTATTACTTTAAGCCTTTGAGTGTCAACACAAAAAGTTTTTCGGTGTCCAATTTTTAATATAAATAGGCTGTCATAAACATACCCTTGGAGGATCTGTTTAAAAGACCTCTTTCCAATATGAGCTCGTTCAAAGAGATTATCAAGGATGGGTTTTAAAGCGAAATGTAGTCACACTTTTAAATCCAACTGAAATTAGTTTGACAGCTTAAGGGTTAAAACGATTTTGTTAATTTAAAGAAGTTATTTTGTTCTGGAAAGTGAACAAATCACACAGATCTTTGCATCTGTAAACACGACTCTCTTTGTAAAGTGCACAATGTACAAACCAAACACATCAGTTGTAAGTCCCACTGAAATCTATTGGGCACTATAAGGGTTCACTGTCACAAACACATCTGTTGTAAGTCCTACTGAAATCTATTCGGCGCTATAAGGGTTCACTGTCACAAACACATCTGTTGTAAGTCCTACTGAAATCTATTCGGCGCTATAAGTGTTCACTGTCACAAACACATCTGTTGTAAGTCCTACTGAAATCTATTCGGCGCTATAAGGGTTCACTGTCACAAACCCATCTGTTGTGAGTCCTACTGAAATCTATTCGGTGCTATAAGGGTTCACTGTCACAAACACATCTGTTGTAAGTCCTACTGAAATCTATTCGGCACTATAAGGGTTCTCTGTCACAAACACATCTGTTGTAAGTCCTACTGAAATCTATTCGGCACTATAAGGGTTCACTGTCACAAACACATCAGTTGTAAGTCCTACTGAAATCTATTCGGCGCTATAAGGGTTCACTGTCACAATCCCATCTGTTGTAAGTCCTACTGAAATCTTTCTGTGAATTTGAACTTCCAAACGTCAGACCAAATCAGTTGAGAATATTGTATATTGTTTTATGAATATTTTAGTTTTAAAATATTGGAAATGTCATTTACGGAATTAGTTTTTGCAAGTTGATGAATAAGAAAATGTTGGTTTTAATATTTTATACTTATTGCCATATACATACATACGTACGTACGTTGGTAGGATAGATTTCGTACGCACTCACACACATAAGTATATAAAGGGAAATTATTATAATTGCCTATTTTACCTAAATTTTATTAAAGGTTGATTTTATAAACTTGTAATGACAATACTTATATGTTTGTTCAGTAACATGTTGCTATTTTATATTCAGTTTGGACTTTAAACCATGTCTGGCCCGAAGATCACGATAAAAGCTGGCACTGGGGGTAAAGTAAACAAGATGACACAGGCAGCAGCTGTGGCTGGAGGGGTGGGGATTCAGATCAAAGGGACAGGTAACTATTACATTACTAACCTGGCCTACACTCTCAGGTTCACTTAGCGGCCATTAGCTGAAGGGCAAGTTTAACCCTCAAAGTGCTGAACATAAGTTTACTCTGATTTAGAAACTAAATTCAAACTAATAACACGCTATTGAAAACCTAGTCTGTGGTCATTGGTTAACAGATTTGCCGGATCTTCTTTAAACCAATAACCACAGAATAGGCTTTTAATAGGCACACTTTGGACGCAAGGTTAAGAAATGAATATATGAAATGAACGTATGAAATGAACATATGAAATCAACATATGAAATCAACATATAATTCCCCTGATTAATGAGCAAACATTGTACTTAAAACTTCGTGCATATGTGCACACCCACAAATAAGTTGGCATCTACAATCTTCAGAGTTAAACCTATATTACGGCTGAAGGCTTTAATGGTCAACAGGGTTAGTGAGTTCTCCAAATTACGTAGGCTTGTTCAGTCTTTTGTATTTGAACGCACTCACTAAAGTCAATATTGTTTAAGGTTAATTTTTTTTTATAAAGTTCATGTAAATAATGAATTCGGCTAAGTAGATAACATGTATTGTTTTCCGTCATCACTGAAAATACTGGTCCACAAACTTTTTATGAGTGATTTAAAAAACAAACAACCTCTTTCACCTCAACTCGACATTCTTTTGAAGAACGCTACGGTTCTAGGCTAGGTAAACAAGCTATTTCTCATTTAAATCACATCATCATCATGGCCCCGTTCTTCAAAGCAATCGTAACCTAAGATGATCGTAAGTGCTACAATATAGCGATGCTTACGACTTGCGAAGCATAAATATCGCTTTGGAACTAGTGCTATACAGCACCATTTTCAAAACGATATCTGCCATACGACAGTCGTAAGCCTATGATAACAAACAGCTCCACATTGTTTCAAAAATTATTTACGATCATCTTAACACTAAGAAAGCTTTGAAGAACGGGCCCCATTACGTGATTGTTCTAATTATGCCCTAAACACAGTAAATATGTAGGGCATTAAACCAACAATCAAAGTATTTAAGATAATTTCTATTTTAGACATTTTGAAGAAATAAACTTGGTTTTGTAAATTCCACATACGTTGTATACACATGCCTTTGAAAATAATGAAAATAAAATCTTAAGAAAATACAGACTTCACAAAGATCTTCGGAAATATAAACAAATCCATTTAATTAAAGTAGGCACAGAAGTCCAAAACTAAATGTTTCGATACACAGTTTGATTAATTAATACGAGCACAAAATTACGAAGTACAACAAACATGTATGTTAATAGAAAAGAATTATATGATGAATAAGAGCTTCTTTATTGAGAGGCAACCTTACGGTATACATGTAGTTTTGTATACCTTTATCAAGAAAATATCGTATTGGCTTGATAAAGGTATAATAAGCTTTACGGAAACGTTGCCTCTTAGAGCAATGAAAACGTTGTTATCTATAAGGCCAAAAATAAACGTGTTTAACGATGTTGTCAGTTGTGATTCACAAACTACCGTCTTCATTTGTCAGATAGAATTAGGCCAAATAAAATATAAATGTTGTGGTTCTGATTACCCGACCTTGCCTACAACATAGGTGCCGACCCTAACCTTTTTATTATCATAATGACAAAAAAGTAACATATCATCTACTGCATCCTGGGTAACCACAGGGCAATTACTCTAGCTACCACTACGATACATATCCCCTGGAAAAGTTCGGTGGGTTTCTGCCGATTTGAATTACGTGTCGGTAAAAATAGCTGTCCAATGCAATGACACATCTTTGCTCTCGGGCTTGGTTCAAAGGACGTAACTCTTGCCAACAACAGTAGCTTTGTGCGTGATGTGAATTAAAAATTTGAAAAAACTATTCTCATTGGTTGCACAGGGCTGGCTGTGCTAAGCGTTTGATTGGATGATAGCGACGATGACGTAACTTTCAAATCGGCAGAAACCCACTGCTTATTCCCAGGACCATTTAGCATAGTCGGTAGTGAGGGTAATTGCCCTGGAGTTGCCCAGGATGCTACTGCAGCTGAAAACCTATTTTATTTATTAACCCTTAAAGTGATAAGCAGAACACTTGCTCATTTTAGTTTTCAAATTCCAACTGATACAGGTTGTTGAAAACCTATCCTGTGATAATTTTTTTAAATGAGCTTCTACAGGAGCTCTTTTAAACAAATTATCACAGAATAGGTTTTTAACAAAACAAGTTGGTCACAGTTTTAAGACTGGGTTAAAATTTGATATCAGGAAAAAAATATTTCAATAAAAAAAAAAAATTCCTGACCGACCTTTCCTAAATTTTAAAGACATATTATCGGAACCACAGCATATTTTTTGTTTTGCCTCTCTATGTTTAACTCTCAGCGCTGAACTGATTTCAGTTGGACCTAAAACCGTGACCGTGTTGTTGAAAACCTATCTTGTCGTAATTTGTTTAAAAGAGCTCCTGTATGAGGTTTTTTTACACAAATTACCACACAATAAGTTTTTTAGCAATCTATTTTAGGTAATTATTATTAGCAGTATCCAGGTTAAAGTGAGACAAAATCCTCCTAAAATGAAACCAACAATTATTTGTTAATGAGAATTTTCTGAACTGATATTTCAGTAACCCTTGAAGTGCTGAACCCATCACTTGTCACTTACAATTTACAAACTCCAATATAAATAGGCTGTTGAAAACCTTTTCTGTAATAATTTGTGTAAAATTATTACAGGAAAGGTTTTTAACAGCACAAAGTGGTAACAGTATTGAGTTATACTCACCCATGTTCAGCACTGTAAGGTTTAAAATATTGCATCTATCGGCTAAAATTTCAGTAAAAGCATAAGTAAAGCCAAGTGTCTAAAAAACCTTTGGTTCAACAGTACTTGTCAAAGCTTGCAGGTTTTACTGCATCACGAAATGTGATGCAGACCTTTCTTCTGTAAACATTTTATCCGAGACATGGCTGAAAAATTGTTCGAATTGATCTTAAACTCTAACTCACTCTTATTGGACTTACATTGATATTTATTGTGCTGACTTTTTTGTAAAACAGAAACAAGTTTGTCAACATTCATGATATACAAGAAGGCAAACAAAAGAAACTGGGTAACAACACAACACCAGCTAACAGGTAAAGTGGGATGTAATGTTTAGCAATAGTAGGATTAAAAAGGAAAAGGTGTATAAGTTACAGTCAATGTCTACAATCTGTCAGTCAGTCAATCTGTACAATAATTGGGTTAATTAATCACGCAATGTACACAATATGACAAACTTTATGGATAATCAACTTTTTTTATTGCACAGAAGTGGCGTTTCGGAATAGGTTCTGATACCGTTTTCAAGCTAGCTTGAAAACGGTATAAGAATCTATACCAAAACGTCGCTACGGTGCAATAAAGAAGTTGATTATCCATAAAGTTTGTCAAATTCAGTACTCACAGCTTCTAAAATGCCTCTCAAACAAAATGTACACAATGCCTGAAAATTTTAGGCAATGTACACAATGACAAAGTGGATCCGGCAACGTACACATTGACTGATTATTTCAGGCATTGTACACAATGACTGATTGTCGACATTGACTGTAATATATATATCCAATACCTTTCATAGCAAGTAATGCAGGTAAATTCTCTACAGTCAATCTTTAACCCCTGCAGTGCTATGTTCAATGTCCAACCAAAATAAGCTGTTGAAAACCTATCCTGTGGTAATTTGTTTAAAAGAGCTCCTACAGAAGCTCTTTTAAACAAATTAACACAGACAGAGTAAGAAATAAGAAAAACCAGAGGACAGGTCAGATCAACCATCCCCCATTACATACAACCAGCCTTCGGAATGTTAGTTTTTACTGCCAAATCGCATGTTCTATCCCTGTACTCTTCAAGCCCCAGCAATACTCTTAATTTGTTTGGGATTTATTTTGACTAATTGTGCATTTTACTGCAGCAACTATTTGAGCATTAAATAACCACATATTATACAGGGGTATAAATTCGCAGCCCGCCCGTCGGGTTGGCCGAGTTTGGTTTTGCCAAGCTCCCCACAGAAGCCTTTGGGTGTCGGGCTAGCGCTTATTTCATACCCTGACGGGACAGATTTTTTACAGCACAAGGTGGTCATAGTTTAAAAATCTAATTAACCTTACTCAGCACTGTAAGGGTTACAATATATATAACAGGCATAACATTTGTGTAAAAAAATTACTCATCTATGGTACATGATTTTATAAATTTGGGATTTATACTGGGATAAATGTGCGGGAAAGTGAGATAAATTCTGAATTGCTGCAGATTCCAGACGGTGTTGGCGGCAGCACAAGCTGCTGGCGAGTACGAGAAGGTGATGCAGGGAGTGTTTGACAACTACCTGGAGGCCAAGTGCAAGGATCCACGACTCCATGCGGTGAGTGATCCGCATCGATGAGAAATCCACTCAGACAATAAAGAAGTTGACAACCATAAGCAGTTTTGCTATATTCCTACACAACTTCTAAAATGCCTCTCAAAGATTTTGATTCCAACTATATTTCCACCTGGGGGGCAGGATAGCGCATAGGTTCGCGTGCGGGACTTTGGACTAAGAGTTCCAGAGTTCGAATCCCGCCCAGAGGGCTTGGCTTCATTCTCTGTGTTGGATACATTTCAACACAGTGAGGACAGATTGCAATGCTGTGTAACACAGGAACACTTTTGGTTCGTAGGTAGCAAACGAAGCTCGCAGGTTTCACAGTATTACATAACCACATTGGTGATGCATGCTTTCCTCCTTTAAACCCTGCTGTCGCGATATAACTAAAAATTTTAAAAGCGGCGTTAAACCATAACTCACTCTCACTATATTTCTACCTATTTCGTCATCTCATTCTTATCTCTAGTGTACTACTGTAGCTAGAGCAACACCAGTTCAAATCTAGGACAGTAGTGGTCCTCTTTAGATATATATAACATTGTTTAATTTTAACCCATTTGAGTCCAAATTCCAACCAAAACAAGCTGTTGTAATCCTATCCATCTGGAACTCACTACATGGGTTAAAAATCCCTCAACTTCATCTGTTACAGCTGAACAGTGCGACTGGGTGGTTGTGTTTTGTTGACGAACTCAATCAGTACATCGGCCACAAGCAGGACTATAGTGTGATGCCCTACATCCCTTTCATGTTCGTCAACTTCCATCTGCTGTATGCCTCGTACCAGCCGCCCAAGATCCAGTTCCCGCGCAGCAACTTTGAGGTGAAAAAATAGCTTTGAACAGATGTAGTATTCAGTTGGACACATTTCATAAATAAATGCCTCTAATAAATTTTGAACGCATACTATTAAACTGAAGAATTTGACTCATTCATCACAGTGCTTTGTTCATACCAAGCCGACACAAAGCAACAAGTACTTTAAACCTTAAAGTGTTGAACTTGGACGAGTATAACTCAAAATTGTGACCACCTTGTGCTGTTAAAAACCTTTCCTGTAATAATTTGTGTAAAAGAGCTCCTGTAGGAAAGGCTTTCAACAGGGTATTAAGGTTTGAGTTTGGAAATTGTAAGTGACAATTGTTGGGTTCAGCACTTTAAGGGTTACTGGAATATCAGTTCAGAAAATTGTTCTTAACAAATAATTGTTGGTTTCATTTTAGGAGGATTTTGTCTCGCTTTAACCTTGATACTGCTGTTTATAATTGCCTAAAATACATTGCTAAAAAACTCTTTTACACAAATTATTACAGGAAAGGCTTTCAACCGCCTATGTACAATGTGGAGTTGGGAAAATGGAAATTGAGTATTGGGTTTAGCACTTTAATGGTTCAAATCAAGGGTGTGGAAATACCAATGTTTAAAACTTGTCCGCGGACAAGTAAACAGTAAACAAGTAAGCAGCTTAACTCTGCTTGTCCAAGTCGTACAGTTATAACCCTTACAGTGCTAATTCTTCTGAACTAGGTTGAGAAGAACTAAACTGTTACCAACTAGTGCTGCTTTCGAGTAATAATGTGTGTAAAAGAGCTCCTGTAGGAGCTCTTTTACATACATTATTACAGGAAAGCTTTTCAACAGCTTATTTACGATGGATTTTAGGCATTAAAATTGACAGTGTTATGGGTTCATAACTTGCAGGGTTGAAGTATTTTCTACTTGTCCACGGACAACCAGCACCCAAAAATAGACCTGTCCGTGTTTAAAATTTCCAGAGTCGGACAAGTCGGGCAAGTAGGGCATAGTAATTCCACATCCCTGAAAAGATTAGCTGTATTAAATATTCTTTATTACAGTGCTTCACGAAGCTGTCCAAGTCCATGAACCTGGTGACGTGCATGTTTGCGGACATGTCGCCCGGCGTGAAGAAGTTCATCAACACCCAGTCCGCCGTGCTCGACGTGCTGCATCCCATGTTGCAGATCATGCAGCCCATGTTTAGACCGGTCAGTGCTTCCAAAATGTTGCTTCGGCTTGCAGTTGCCATATAATAAAATATTATGCTCTATTTAGATAAAGCCTTTATACTCAACTTAAATGAAGCATTTATACTTAATGTTTATGTATTTGTAAAAATCAAAGTCTTTCATAGATGTCAACTTCTTTGCTCAAAACTTCTTTGTTCAAAACGTTTCGGGGTATATGCTTGCTCCTTCGATGAAGGAGAGAGCATATGCCCAGAAATGTAGTGAACATGCAAACTAAGAAGTTGACATCCCTAAAAGCTTGAAATTATGCCTTGCCACAGTTAAATTTCCTTCCAAACCTGATGTATTTGGGTTGTGATGTTTATAAGAATTCCGTTTGTCACTGGATACTGACTGTTTGAACTTTTAACTGGGGAATGTTTTGTAAAATAGTGACTGTCATGGATGAAAGTTAAAGAAAAGATAATCCACTAAATTTAATTCAAATTCATTTTCATCAAACTTTTGTAAAAAGACAATTTATAAGGATTATACCGTATATACTCGCGGTAAAGTCGAATTTTTGAGGAACAAAATTTAATTTCTGAGAAGCACCCCGACTTATGTG